>BPLR01018725.1:0-41281 GCA_021605095.1 Caerostris extrusa
TCATATCAAATAAAGGAGTTTTTACAGGAAATGTCTCTGGATCTGTGAGTGTGTTGTTTTTGTTACCTACTTGTGTTACACACCTCGTGTCATCCGCTTTTCTCTGAGATATTCAGCTAAGCACCAATTTAAGGTGAGGGGATTGAGGCTTAACCTCTGCCAGAACTGGGTGTCACCATGAACAACTACCTGATGGGTTAAGGAAGGGACAGTGGTTTTGGTAGGACTTTAGTTGTAACTCAACTGCATTTTTGCTTTTAGTATGGGAGAAAAAACCAGGAAAAACTCCCACCAGGCAGCGGAGCTATCATGCGCATTGAATAAATATACTGAGGCCTTGTTAGTTTCAAATTGTGCTAACAAAAATAGGGTCCAGTGTGTCAAGCCACTCACTTGGTAACACTAATTTGTTATATCTGCCATTCTGAGTCGTAAAGAAATAGAGAGCGTAAAATAGATAGCATTCAAAAAGCAGCAACTATATTCCATATATTAGATAATTTTTAGTAAAATAAATATCTCTATTTTTATGAGGAATATAATAAATTTTAGGAAATGGCAGATATCGTTCAGTTTCGACGTTTAAAATATGACTGATTTGTAAACACATCTATTTTTTATTTATTAATTGTTTTTAGCGATATATTTTAAAGAATCTTCCTTTTCTATTCCAGTAAAGTAACAACATTTAAAAAACAAGTTACATTCTTAAATGTAGTTATTTAAGAATATTACATAGTATATTACATTCAATTTTCAAGATCATTGTATTGATTCATATTGAAATAAATATTTTCAGACATTAATAACTTATTATTTTTTTTCAATATGTAGTATGAGACCATAAAATTTTATAGCCCTTATAAAATTAAATTAATTTATACTCTTATAATGCTTTTGCATATTGTTATTCTCCAAGTTTATTTCAAGCAAACATATCCTTTAATCAACCTGAAAACATAAACAAGAACCTTAAATAAGATGACATTTTTTATTCTACAGATTTAATTCCCCGCATGTTGAAAAAAGCAAAAATAAAAACAGAATAAAATATAGAAACAGAAAGCAGAAAGAATGAATTTAATTAGAAGAGGTAGAAACACTGGATAACACATTGAATTTTAAAGGCTGCAAAAGGCTTGCAGAAAGAAGTTTTTAGTTATTTTTAAATACTTGTTTTGTAAAAATATGGTCTTTTTGTTGAAATTGTTTGTCAAGAGGGGAAAGCGTGTCATGTTTCGTGTCTAACACATAAAATATTAAAGCATTGTTAAGAAAAATTCTTAATTGAAATGCACTATCATAAAAGTAATCTAAAAATGTCTTAGCATAACAATCTCAGATTACATTTAGTAGAGATTTTGTTTTTATTTCAAACAGACAAGAATATACAAAAACAAGACAGAACAACAAGAAATTTTAATCATTTAAAATACGAAATATCTTATGTAAACAAAAACACATACACTGTTTTTTCAATTTAATTTTTAAAAAAAATATTTTCAATTGAATTGAGAATTTATTGAATTAAAGATTCTAAAATAAATTTTATAATTTACATTCACATTTTTTGCATACACTCAACTTCTTTATGTGGTGCATAGAGACCATATAAAAAACCGCTATTAAAAATAAAATTTTTTAAAAATATCTTCCAGTGAATTAAAGATTCAAAAATAATCATTATAATTACAATCATTCACATTTTAATACACTCAACCTTACGTGGTTTATAGAGAATACATAAAAAACACTCCATCAATAAAATTTTTTAAAAATAATTTAAGATAATAGATACAAAATAAATATTGTAATTACAAATTACATTCCCATTTTGAATACACTCAAAGTTTTTTATATGGTGGTTGGTTTGGTTTGTGCTTACGATGTGATCTTGTATACAAGGGCTAAACAGACCAGGACCTAAAGTTTAAAGTGGATTTTCAACCACTGCAAACATCCATGACACCAATAAGCTACAAGTGGCTTATTGTTAAATATCAGCCGTACGCTTAATTTGTTAAATATCAGCCGTTCTAGTAGCGATAGACTTATGTCAAAGTAGATGCATTCAAAAACAATAACAGTATTTCATTACATGGAAAAATCGGGTGGTATAAATGGTGATATAAATATCTTATTTTTTGATAGCCTGAGATAATTAACTTTTGAAATGGTAAATAACATTCAGTTGCGACGCTTAAAATATAACCGGTTTTAAACAGAGCTATTTTTTTTATATTTATTAACTATTTTTGTGATACAGTATTAAGAATTTTTCTTATTTTTTATTTCGGTAAATTTATAACATTTAAAGCAAAGTTAATTGTTTTATTTAATTATTTAAGTATATTCTTCAACTTTTAAAGATCACTGTATCGTTTTGCAGTCAATAAATTCATTCAGACATTAATAATTTTTATTATTTTTTTCAATATGCATATATGAGCACATACAATTTTATAAGCCTTATAAAATTACATTAATTCATAATTTTTTATAATGCTTTGTATATCGTTATACCCCAAGTTTCTTTTCAAGCAAACATATCCTTTTTTAATCAACGTCAAAACACGTAAACTAGAACCTTAAATAAGATGACATTTTTATTCTACAGATTTAATTCCCGCGCATACTGAAAGAAACATAAAAATATAAAAACAGAAAGCAGAAAGAATGAATTAATTAGAAGAGGAGGAAAAACACTGGTAAGCACAATGAATTTTAAGGCTGTAAAAGGCTTGCAGAAAGAAGTTCTTGGTTCTTTTTTAAATACTTGTGTTAGTTTTGTAAAAAGAAATTGTTTGTGAAGAGGGGGAAACGTGTCATAATTCTCGTCTTGCACATAAAATATTAAAGAATTTCTTAAGAAAATTTAATTGAAATGCACAATCTATAAAAGTAATCTAAAATGATGTAGCATAACAATCTCAGATTACTTTAGTCGGGTTTTGCATTTTTATTTCATGAACAGACAAGAAATTTTATTCCTTAAATTAAGATATATCTTAGAAAAACAAAAAAAATATAGTCTTTTTAATCAAATTTTTTTCTAAAAACTATTTTCAATTGAAAATTGAGAATTTAGTCAATTACATATTCGAAAATAAATTTTATAATTACAATCACATTCACATTTTGAATACACTCAAACTTTTTTATGTAGGTTCGTTTGGTTTGTTGCTCTGCTCACGGACGTCTTGTGCCCCCGAGAACTAAACAGACCGAAAGCTATAGTTTCAAGTGCATTCCAAACCACTACAAACATCCATGGCACTAGTAAGTTACCTGTGGTAACGCTAATTTGTTACATTATCTACAGTTCTAGTAGTGAATGACTTAAGTCAAAGTATATGCATTGAAAAACAATAACAATATTTTATTTATTGGAAAATATTTAGTGATATAAATATCTTATTTTTCGAAAGGTTAAGAAATGTTAATAACATTCAGTTGCTACTCTGACAATATAACCAGTTGTAAAATAGAACTATTTTTTATATTTATTAAATGTTTTAGTGATATATTTTTAAAAAATTTCCTTAAAAGCATAGCAGTTAATTCTTAAATTTTAAGAATATTACATATAAATATTACATTCAGCTTTTAAAAAGATCATTTATATTAATTCACATTCAATCAATTCATTCAAAACTTAATAATTTTATTATTATTTTTTTTTTCAATATGTAATATGAGAACATATTAATTTTATAAGCCTTATAAAAATTACATTAATTTATAATTCTTTATAATGCTTTGTATATTGTTATTCTTCAAGTTCATTTCAAGTAAACATATCCTTCTTAATCAACCTAAAAACACGTAAACAAGAACGTCCTTAAATAAGATGACATTTTTATTCTACAGATTTAATTCCCAAGCATGCTAAAAATAACATAAAATATACCAACAGAAAAGAATAAATTAATTAGGAAGAGGAAATACTGGTAAGCACAATGAATTTTAAGGCTGTAAAAACCTTGCAGGAAGAAGTTTTTAGTTCTTTTTTAAATTCTTGTTAGTTTTGTAAAAAGAAATATGGTCTTTGTTGAAATTGTTTGTCAAGAGGGAAAAACGTGTCATGTTTTCGTGTCTGGCACAAAATATTAAGGTATTTTTAAGAAAAATTTAATTGAAATGCACAATCTATAAGTAATCTAAAATGTAACATAGCATAACAGGTGCTGGGGGCGTGCAGATTTTGTTTTTCATGTCATGAACTGAAACGCAGACATTTAATGATTAAAATGAAAAATATTTTTAGTAAACAAAAATATACACAGTTTTTTAATTAAATTTTAAAAAAATATTTTCAATTGAAATGAGAATTTATTGAATTAAAAGATTCAAAAATAGATTTTATAATTACAATCGCATTCACATTTTGCATAACCTTTTGTGGTGGATAGAGACCACACAAAAGGGGAAAAAAAACCACCGTTATTAATTTAATTCTTTTTAATACTTTCAGAGAATTAAAGATTCAAAAATCAGTATTCTTATTACAATCACATTCTCATCTTGTATACACTCTATGTGGTGGATAGAGACCACATGAAAGAAAAAAAAAAAGTCCCTATATTAATTTGATTGTTTTTAAAACATTTTTAGAAAATTAAAAAGATTCAAAAATAAATATTATAGTTACAATCAGTCCCTTATAAATAATTTGCATTCATTTTTAAGTTTATCTGGCTCCATCTATTGGTAGATATATGCAACATAAATCTAAAAAAAACTAAAAATTAATTAATTTAATTTATTACTGAATTAATAATTGAAAAACCTGTATTAACATGAAGTGTCATCCACTACAAGTTCAAAAATGTATTTGAACTTGCGTGGATGAATAAAAAGTATTTTATTAACAATTGAAAATTTGAACAAGATATATATAGGAAGAGTGTGAGTGTGAGGAATTGAATAAAAGTTGTTATGACAAAGGTAAGCAAATTGATGTAAATACAATTAATTTTACCATTCTTGTAAATGAAATTTCACTTAAATACTAAAAAAATCCTTTTATTTTTCACTATGATTCATTAAGTGATTAAATCAATTCCACTCAATTTACCATAATTGAGATAATTTAAAATAACAATTGTCGTTGTTAGTTTAATTTTCATTTATTCGAAACTTTAAAATAATTACAGGTAGCAAACGATTCGCGATATCATTCCATAAATCTTCAAAACTTGGAAAATTAAATTTCATTTTCTTTTCTGAAACTTTTTGCAATCCCAAAATTCTAAATAATTTATTATTATTATTTAATAATAATAATAATTATCATTTATTATTATTAATGTATTATTACTATTAATTATTGTTATTATTATTTAATCACATCAATTACCATTAAAATTACTAGAGAATTTAAAAAATAACTGAGATAATTTAAAATAATAATGACCGTCGTTAGTTTAATTTTATTTATTCGAAACTTTAAAATAGTGACAAGTAGCAAACGATTCTGATCTCATGCCACAAGTCTTCGAAACTTGGAAAATCAAATTACTTTTTTTGCTTCTGAAAGTTTTTGCAATTCCAAAATTCTAAATAATTTATTATTATTATTATTATTTATTATTTATTATTATTATTTAATTATTATTATTATTATTTATTTATTTATTTATTATTAGTAATTTGATATTATTTAATCATAATTACTACTAGAGAATTTGAAAAATCAATCAATTAAAATTACTAAAGAATTTTAAAAATAATTGTGATAATTTTAAATAATAATGGCCACCGTTAGTTTAATTTCCATTTATTCGACACTTTAAACTAATTACAGGTAGCAAACGATTTGTGATCCAATGCCACAAATCATCGAAACTTGGAAAGTCAGATTTCATTTGTTCGTTACTGAAAGTTTTTTTGCAATCCCAAAATTCTAAATCTCATTTACTGCATCCGAAATTGATAAATTTATTGTCAAGGTGAAAATTGTTTCGCATATATCTAGATTTTGTACGACAATTATCTGTTTGCATTCGTTCATCAACATGTTTTGAAAGTCCATTCTCGCGAGTTCCGCTATTTGTGAATTCGAAAAGGAAAAATCGGGGATCGATTTTAGGAAAACTCCAGAAGAAAATCCTTGTTACGGTCGTCTGCCAGTCGGCGATTCAGAACTCTCAGTTTCGCATAGTTCGTCTGTGACACCAGTATGACATTACCAAACTTTTGTTCCGAGATGAGTTTAAGTGTGTTGGCCGTGGTGACACTTTTGGGTAAGTTGAGTTTTTGTCATAAATTAAAAAAAAGTTGTAAACAAAGTTTTATGGAGATTTTATTTAAAAGAAAAGTTCTAATTTGTCGGAAAAGTTATCTGTGGAACACATGGTCTGTTATCAGTTGTGTTTGTTCTTTTTTTATCCACGTTGTCCTAGATGGTTTCATTATTAATATTAAATATTCTCTTCTTGATTTTTAAGAATAGTGACTTTTAATATAAATATTCTTTTATTATTTATTTTTAAGCAATATTGCATATCAAAAATATATCTTATAAGAGGTTGATTAAATAAGAAAATTGAAATTTCGTTGATGCATTTTGTAATAAAATTTTCTAGTTAAGTGATAATGTTTTTTGAAAAATTCCTTTTGAGGGAAAAAAAAAAAAAATGTTGGTGAAGTTTTTAAAGAATATTAAATATTTTCTTTGCGTCTTCAAATTTGTTCGATTTAAAAGTTCTTTAAAGTTACATATAAATTAATATCTATCAAATTAAATTCATATAGTTCACATTTAATTGCAGTTATTTTTATTATTTATTTTTCTAGTAAAATCGAAAATATAAATTTTATAATTTTACATTTAGAAATAAATTATTTAGTAAATGAAATGCAAAAACTAATAAACTATTGACATTAACTGTTATTGAAACTAAATAAATAAAATACATTAACTAAAAATACTAATAGGAATTTATTATTAATACTAAATGAATAAAATGCGGTAACTAATAATACTAATACGATTAACCGTTTGTTAAAAGTAAATAAATAAAATGCAATAATTAATAATACTAATAAGTGAACTGCTATTAAACTAAATATATAAAATTAATAACTAATAAAATTAACTAAAATATTTTAAAATAACTAATAAAATTGATTAAAATTTTTTTAAAAAACTAATAAAATTGACTAAAAATTTTTTAAAATAACTAATAAAATTGAGTAAAAATTTTTTAAATAACTAATAAAATTATATTTTAATTACGAATTTTAATAAAAATTTCTAGAGAAGAACTATTTTTAAAAAATATAATTTTAAAAGTGGGTTTATTCCAATTTTTTGTTGGCGAAACTCTTAATAAATAAATATTTGTTTTTTTTTATTTTTAAATTTGATTGATTTAAAGACTCATAAAAATTTATAATTATTATGTATAAAAAATTTTTTTATAATTAATTTATAAATTTCGAGTTTTTTATTTTTGTACTAAAATTATATTTACTTTGTAAAAACAAAAACAACTGTGTTTATTTAGAAATACGCATAAAAATAAAATTCTTAAACTAATGTATTATTTTCATTTGACTTTGTATTTTGTGAATGTTTAACACGTTGCATTTGTCAACGTTTAACTTACTTTGTATTTGTTAACTTTTAACTTACTTTGAATTTGTCCATGAATTAAATAAAGGTTTGAATCTTTGAAGTACTTTAATAAAAAAAAATAATAAAATCTAATGTTTTTATTCTTCGTAAAGAAAAGCATTAAATAAAGGACTTTGTTAAAGAATACGTTATCAAGGAAAAATGTATTAGAACAAAATCAACTAAAAGTATTCATTACAACAATCAGAAATTTTCGTAACTGTTTTAAAACTTTTTAGAACGACGAAAGAATCTTTTTATCATAAAAAAGTAAAAGAAAAAAATATAGCTTTTAACAATTATAGTAATTCTAAACTAAATAAAAAAAAGTTCGGTTTCCTAACGAAATTTCTCTGTTTAATTTATAAAAAAATCTCATGTTTCCAGATGGCTTAGTCACATCTGGATAAATACTGATCAATGTGATGAAATACATTTTTTATAACTTACTGATAACTGATAAACGTGATGAAAAACATTTTCCGGTGACATGGATTATTTTAAATAAAGATTATTTGACGTAATGATTTCATAAAAATTTTTATTAAAATATTTTTATGCATGGTTTTTTTAGTGAAATTGAAATTAAGTGATTTATATACATTTTAGAAATATGTTAATCTCTTTCATATTGTTTAATTATTTTTAAGTAACAAAAATTTTTTTGTAAAGTGGGAATAATTTGTCTTTCATTGTAATTAACTTACGCTGAATTGCATAGTGTTAATTCCCAAATTGTTTAACAAATCTTATTTCATTGCATCTTTTGCATTCTGCTATCCTTTTAGAAATCTGATTTTCTGAACTTGTAGAAATTTGATAGTTTTAGGTTTAGCACTAAATTAACATTTTATAAATTTGAATGTATCACAACTTTAATTACTATTCGCAAGTCCCAAATTAAAAATGAATAATTGAGTAGGACAAAAAATGTATTTTTATTTTTACTATGAATATCCGATGTAAAATATTTTTTTCTAATGCAGCTGGCAAACACTTAGACACAGTTTGTCTTTGATGCTTTAAGGCAAACGCTGCACCGACGTTACTCATTTAGCACTACCCAGGAGGTGCGTAGCTTGAAGATAAGCTGTGGACGCGGAGTAACAATACCCCCGCAACGTTCTAAGATCATGTTAGACCGGGGTCAACGGTTTAAAATGGTTTCCGAACCACTACAAATATCGATGGCACCCCGGGACTCGAACCCGAAACCTGTCGTACCGAGAGATAGCCACTCGACCATGATGACCAACCGACGCAAAATGTACTAATATCCAACTTATACATCGTTGCAATTAATCTAAACTATTATGAGGAATAAATGAGAGAAAGTACCTCATCAAAAGTAAAAAGCTTTTCCACCTAAATAAATTTTAAATGGCCATGAAGTATCATATAAAATAAAAAAATTCCAAGAATTTTATTTTTGAGGTCGTTCTAACTATTAAAAAGGCTCAAATAATTTACAAATTCATTTTAGATATGTAATAAAAAAAATATCATGTAATTTCAAAGTTGATTCTGTCTTTATAAAAACTTGATAATAGGAACTCTGAATATATGAATTTATGTCAATCACTACATTAAATATAGTTTCGATGAGTCTACAAATTTTATAAACACTGCAATAAATAAATAGATTGGTTTGTCGCTCTACGATCATTTTGTATACACTTTAGGCTAATTAGACCGGGAACCATGCACAAAGATCCATACCACCGCCAGGATTCGAACCTGTAGCCTGTGGTACCAAAGACCAGAGCGCTAGCCAATTGGTCATCAGGTCACTATAATATATAAAGGAACATGATGACCAGGTCGCTCTGGCGCTCGATGCCACAGGTTTCGGGATCGAGTCCCGGCGGTGCTATGGATGCTTGTGCTGGTTTGGAATACACTTTAAACCGTAGACTCCGGTCTACTATGACTTTAAGAGCGTAGGGCCGACAACACTACCCCTTCAAAGAAATCCTTTCTTGCCTCGAAATCTGAGGGGCCACCATGGGGCTGTGAAGAAGGCGCCTGGTGGCTGAGTGGCTAGAGCTCTGGCACTCAGTACTACAGGTATCTGGTTTGAATCCCGGCGGTGCATGGATGTTTGCAGGGGTTCGGAATCCACTTTAAGTCGTAGTTCCGGTCTCAGATGACCGTAGATAGTTACAAAGCCCAATCAGACTTCTCACCCACATCATTCATGATATGTAAAGGGGCAACTCAGCTCTAGGCGATGTGGTGTGGTGTGGTGTGGTAGTAATAGTAGTAGTAGTAGTAGAAGAAGCAATCATTTGAGAATGACGAAGATTTTTCTGAAAGTCGGAATTATAAGAAATTTCATAAAATATATGTTTGATATGTAAGTAAGGGTACTTTTAAATCTGACTTATAAAATAGTGAATTGGACTTAAGTTATTCATCTTTGATTAGAACCTTTGAAACTCGCCGAACAACTAGCACATAAAAAAATGTTATGCATAAGTAAGATTTTATTGTATTAAAATGATGTAAAAAAAAAATCATTTTGGCGATTTGATATTACCTTTTCAGCCATATTTTTATTAAATCTGCATAGGCAAAGATAATTTTTTTCTTCGTTCTCTGTAACTTAAAAAGCAAAACTTGAACGTGCACCCCCACTATCATATATATATATTTGTGTGGGTGTATAGCAATATGTAGCTAGCCTTGAATCCATTACGAAGAGTAATAGAAAGCCAAGTGGCTTTAGAAGATAATTGAGATGACATGAGTCATTTAATTTCATTTTATTATCTTAGATATTTCAAGGAATTTATTGAGTTGGTATTTAGCTTCGGGAGGTGTTGGAACATTGAAAAGCAGTACTTCCGAAGGATGCGAAAGTTATAAAGTAGTCTGGCAATCATAGTTAATGAAATTAAAACGATTAAAAGGGCTTTCGTTAAATAATAGGGACAATTAAAAGTGTTTTGGTTAGTTTACTGCAATGAGGGGGAAATTAAGAATCTAAAAGAGTTCATAAACCGAAATGTTAAGAGAGGGATTATAAAAAGGATGTCTATCTATTTACATTTTTCTAGCCACGACCATATCTAAATTGGTGAGCACATAATTAGAACTGAACATGTCTCTGCCAACCCATAAAATATGAACTCCTAAACTAATATTTGTAAATGGTTTGGTTTGTCGCTATACGGTCATTTTATGCACACTTTAGGCTAATTAGGCCGGGACGTGGATTCCGTACCACTCACAAACATCCCTAGCACCGCCAGGAATCGAACCTAAAGCCTGTGGTACCAAAGGCCAGAGCGCTAGTCAAATTGGTAATTAGGCCGCAATATTTGCTAATTGTTAATGTATTGATAGCAAACAGAATTGAAATAAGTTTTCTCTTTTTGTTTGACAATAAATCAAATAAAAACTGTTCGATACCCTGCTTACAAGCTGGATTTGAATCTGAAGCACCAAAGCATAGAGCACTAGCCAAACTGGTAATCAGGTCCCAATATTTGCCACTGATTGATGTATTGATAAACAATATAATTGAAATAATTTTTCTTTGTTTTACAATAAATCAAATAAAACATCACAGTCGAAACCCTGCTTACAAGCCGTATTCGAACCTAAAGCCTGTGGTACCAAAGGCCAGAGAACTAGCCAAATTGGTATTTATTATATTTGCGAATGGCTAATACATTGATAGCCAACAGAATTGAAAAAATTCTTTCTCTACGTTTCACAATAAATCAAATTTAAACGTAATTGTTCTTGACCCTGTCTACAAGCTGTCTTGCAATCCTCGCTTGCTGTCCGATGTTCTTATTTAAGAGTTGTCAATAAAACTTGAAATAAAATCACTCTAACATACACTGAAGTGACAAAAGTCATGGGATAGCAATATGCAAATTTTCAGATGGCAGTAGCATCGCGTAGAACAGGTATAAATACGCAGTGCTTTCATTTCTGTTCAAGTTATTCATGTGAAGAGGTTTTGACGTGATGACCGCACGACGGAAATTAACAGACTTTGAACGCGGAATGTTAGTTGGAGCTAGACGCATGGGTCATGCCATTTCGGAAATCGTTAGGGAATTCAACATTCCCAGATCCACAGTGTCAAGAGTGTGCCGAGAGTATGAAATTTCAGGCATAACATCCCACCATGGACAGCGCAGTGGTCGACCGCCTGCACTTAACGACCGAGACCGGCGACGTCTGAAAGAGTCGTAAATTCTAACAGACAAGCAACACTGCGTCAAATAACCGCAGAAATCAATGTGGGACGTACAAGGGACTTGTCTGTTAGAACTGTGCGGAGAAATTTGGCTTTCTTGGGATATTCCAGCAGAAGACCGACTCGAGTGCCTTTACTGACAGAGCGACATCGCTTGCAGCGACTCTCGTGGGCACGTGAGCATATCGGTTGGTCCCTAGATGAATGGAAAACCGTGGCCTGGTCCGATGAATCACGATTTCAGTTGGTAAGAGCTGATGGTAGGGTTCGAGTGTGGCGCAGACCCCACGAAGCCATGGACCCAAACTGTCAGCAAGGCACTGTTCAAGCTGGTGGTGGCTCCGTAATGGTGTGGGCTGTTTTTTCATGGCATGGACTTGGTCCTCTGGTGCGACTGGACCGAACATTGACTGGAAATGCTTATGTTCAGCTACTTGGAGATCACTTGCAGCCATTCATGGACTTCATGTACCCAAACAACGATGGGATTTTTATGGATGACAATGCGCCATGTCACCGGGCCATAACTGTTCGCGATTGGTTTGAAGAACATTCTGGACAATTCAATGAATGATCTGGTCACCTAGACCGCCCGACATGAATCCCATCGAGCATTTATGGGACATCATCGAGAGGTCTGTTCGTGCCCAAAATCCTGCACCATCAACGCTTTCACAATTATGGACGTCTATCGAGACAGCATGGCTCAATATTCCTGCAGAAGACTTCCAACGACTTGTTGAGTCCATGCCACTTCGAGTTGCTGCACTTCGCCGGGCGAAAGGAGGGCCGACACGATATTAAGAGGTATCCCATGACTTTTGTCACTTCAGTGTATAAGTGGGTATCTTTTATTTAACTAGAGTTGAATTATTCTATATCTTAATTTTCATCAAAATCTGAATGTCTAAAAAGTTTAGCGTGTTGGCTTTTTATATATATTTTTAATGTTATTTAATTTAGATATTTAATTAGGGATATATATTTTTTATATTTTTTTTTACTTTTTATTGAACATGCATATTTCATATATATATAATATAGGGGGTGCCCAGAAGATCTACCTCCCGTGGTGCCCCTGGTAAACTTCTTAGTGGCTATAAGATCTGCAACTTGGCATTATTGTTAGATTAATAAACTCTGTTTCAGCATGTTTTTTTTTGTATTTGTTGTATTATTTTGTTGTTGCTGATGTTTTTTCGTTGTTCTTTTTTTGCTGTAACTGTTCATAATCTGCCATTGGAAAAAAAAAAAATTAAAAAAAAATTATATATATTATATTGTGAAGAGACAGGTGGTTAGAAAAAGAAAAGAAAGAAACAAACAAACTAAAAGCGGTTTACGTATCTCTATTTTAAATCGTGCGCAATTTCCTCCCCTTCTGCTTATTTTTTCCCCACAGAATCTTCCCTTTTCCCATCGCATTCGTTTCCTCATCCTCACTGCAGGAAGCGGACCCACCTGTCCCGATACGCTTCAATCGCACTGCGCACGAAATCCCTGCTGAGCTCCTTTTTTTCACAACTTAACTGAAAACCCGGACGCGCAGCACACTGAAACTGAACCTCTCTTTCCACTTGTGAAATAATTTGGGAGATGTATTGCGACGTTCCATCATCACTGGAAAATTTCACTTTTTTTATTTTTTATTTTTGCAAAAAAAAAAAAAAAAAAAGTACTTTGAAAACCATGTGTCTTGAATAAGTTTTTCTTTTTATGAAAAACTATCGGCGCATTTGCTTATGATTTCCATTGGGAAATAAAGCAACTGCACTATGAATGAAAAAAACACTCCTTTTAGATTGATGACATATCTGCGATATCAAAAAAAAAAAAAAAAAAAAAAAAACATACTTTTCTCTTTTGCATTTTGTTAAATAAAGAAATTTATTAATTTTTGTAAGTGATCACGTTGCATTCGTTTTGCAACGATAAGAAATCAGCGATATTGAAAAAAAAAGGGAAAAACAAGAAAAATATGAACAAAAATATTATCTATATTTTAGCAGTTATTGAGCTTTGATGTGGAATCAATTACGAATAAAAAGATTTCCTACATTCAGAAGATACCGATCTTTTAAATTTTTTATACATGCGGGGAGTTCATCCTATCCTGCGTCGAGCCAAGGCTGTGCTTGATTATCAAATTTGACAAGCCATGTGTGGGCACGTTAAATTAGCATGTCGAAATTTACTTCTGCTGGTTTTACGGATGACTGATTTGGTTTGGTTTTGTCGCTCTACGGTCATTTTTTCACACTTTATGCTAATTAGACAAGGACCTGCAATTTAACGTGGATTCCGAACCACTAACAAACAATCATTCCAACGCCAGGATTCGAACCTGTAGTAGGTGATGCCAATAGACCATCACAGAGGACTCAAGAAATTTTGAACCCATTTCTATCCGCTTGCATTCTATGGATTGTTCAAATTGAGCTGATATTTTTTCCACATCCTTCTCAATATTGTCTTGACTCGATTTGGTGCTTTGAGATGTATGCCCGCTGACGCTGCTTTATCTCAATTTATCCCAATGTTTTATCCCTTTTATTTAACAATCAAAACATATTTGCAGAAGTGAAAATGAAACCTTAAAAAACCCAACATTGTTAAAAGTCGGTTATAAGTATAATTCGACCGCCAATTTCGTGGAAAGTTGGCAAACGACCAGGTCGTAAAAGATATTTGTGGAAGGGTTTTAATTACAATACAAATAATTAAAAATATTTTCAATAAATAATTTAATATCAAAACAAAAATTAGATGAAAAAAAATTTCACGATATTTATTAAATTTTATGCTTACAAAATTGTATTGCGTCGCATGTGCTTGATAAGAACTCCTAACAAATAATAATCAAATCGCCATATTGCTTTTATACTGGATAGTTTAAAAAAAAAAAAAAACCATCCTTTCCTTCTAAAATTTTATCCTTTCCTTTCCTATCTTTTTAAACCGGATAGGATAGTTTTTCTTATGCAATCGGTGGTCGAATGTGGTGTAGTTTCTGTTCATCCCACGCAGTCTTTTAAAAGATATTTTAGATTCTGTTTTGAGAGCAGTGTTTTTGCAGTCCAACATAAAACTATTCACGAACAATGTTATTGCCCATTTATTACTGCCAATTTTGGTATTCAATAATATGTTTTTTTCATTGTTGAGCGATTTAATAGTAAATAATTCTCTTCATTTATGTTCATATCTCTGTAAGGTGCTTGTCAATATATTACCCCAATTTATTGGTCAGTCTGAATCAGCTCGACTGCAACGAAGGAGCAGCACGTTCTGCAACTCAGCTCCCAGGGGATTGGGATCCTTAATCTCCTGTCAGCAGCCCGGATATTCCGGAATATATCACAGTATGGAAGGATCGCCGAACGGCCCAGTGGATGCACCACCAGGTGTCAATCAGTCTGGTTTACTCAGTTTAACTTGGAATGCTCGATAAGTATGGGTTCTCCGGTCGCGTCGCAGAATGAAGTTTCATGATCAATGATGAGAACCACGACTGACCACAAATTGACGTTGGGCTGATAATAACCTGGATGTTTCAAAATGTCATCGCAGACAATTACGAAATTTTCACTTACTTATCCTACCATTCGGGTCTCCAAACTTCCTAAACTTATAACTTAATAAACTAACTTATCATACGCTTTTCACTATCTCACTACTCAGCTACCTGGATCATTCCTGAAGAATACACTTTAGTTTAAAGTTTATTATAATAATCTCACTAAACATTTTGAATATAAAGAAATTGTTTTCATACTTTAATTCCAATTTTACATATTTTGAAACTTTTTGTTGTTTTCACATACTGGACGATTCTTTGGTTTTACTGATCATTTGAAAAATCAGAGTTTCACATGCTGACACAGCATTTTCACATTTTCACATTTTTTTTATATTGTTTAATAAAGGGTCTGAATGGCCGAATGGCTAGCGCTCTGGCTCTGGGTACCACAGGTTTCGGGTTCGAGTGCCGGCGGTGCCATGAATTTTGTAGTGCTCCGAAATCCACTTTAAACCGTTGGTCCCGTTCTAACATGATCGTAGAGCATTGCGGGTGTATTGTTACTCCACGTCCGTAGCTTATCTTCAAGCTACACATACCCCCTGGGTAGTGCTAAATGAGTAACAGCGTTCGCCGTAGCAGCCCACACTCATGCTTTCTTCAAGACTACTTTGTAATGGGATGCTCACAGGGAAATGGCAATACGACTCAGTCCTCGACGTAATTAAAAAATAGATGTTATTTCTCAGTTATTACTATCAATTTTGATATTCAACAATACATTTTTTTCGTTGTTGAGCGATTTAGTAGTAAATAATTCTGTACTAGAGATTGACTAAAAAGTCTTCATTTATATTTGTATCGCTACAAGATGGTTGTTAATAAATCAACCCCAATTCATTGGCCAGTCTGAATCTGCTCGACTGCGAGGAAGAGAGAGCACGTTCTGCAACTCAGCTCCCCGGGATTGGGATCCTTAATCTCCTGTCACCAGGCCGGATGTTCCGGAATATATCACAGTATGGAAGGATCACCGAACGGCCTCCAGTGGATGCACCACCAGATGTCAATCAGCCTGGCTTACTCAGTTTAACTTGGAGCGCTCGATAAGCACGGGTTCCCCGGTCGCGTCACAAAATGAAACTTCATGATCCATCATGAGAATCACCACTGACCACAAATTGGCGTTGGGCTTTTAATAACCTGGGTACTTCAAAATGTCATCGCAGACAGTTTGGAAATTTTCACTTACTTATGCCGCAATTCGGGTCTCCAAACTTCTTTAAACTGTAATGTAAACTTATCACACATTTCACGTAGAAAGTTTTTTTTCGTTAAAGGGATCCCACTATTCAACTATTTGGATCAAGTGGTTCATCTATGAAGAGCTCTCTACAGTTTAGAGTTTAGTATAGTAATATAATAGTTTAGAGTATAGTATTATACTAAACATTTTGAATATAATAGAAATTGTTTTTTATACTTTTATTCCAATTTCACATATTTTTAAACTTTACTGTTTTCACATAATGAAGGAATCTTTGGTTTTATTGTCAATTTGAAAAATTTCAGATTCACTTACTGGCACAGCATTTTCACATTAGTATATTGTTTAATATGGGGGTTTGATGGCCGAGTGGCTAGCGTTCTGGCGCTCGGTACCACAGGTTTTCAGGTCCGCCATGGATGTTTGTAGTAGTTCGGAATCCATAGGTCAGTAACTTTAAGGGTCCTTATACTTTAAACCATAGGTCCCGGTGTAGCATGACCGCAGAACGTTGCGGGGGGTATTGTTACTTCGCGTCCGTAGCTTATTTTCAAGCTACACGCACATCCTCGGTAGTGCTAAGTGAGTAACGTCGGTGCGGCGCTTTCCTTAAGGCATAAAAGACGACTGCTAAGTTTTGCCAGATGAATTAGAAAAAAATATTGTTTAATATAGGGGGCTTCGTATAACCCATATTTTTGAGATGGGACAATACACATAGTGTGATGAGTAATTTTTTGCTATTTTTTTCACAGATTGCTAAAATACAAATAATAAAGATTTATTAATTAGAGGTTCGCAACACTTCGATCATCATCAGCATCAATGGCACAACAGCCTCCTGGTGGGCCAAGGCCGCCAGTCTACAGGCAGATTTCGAGACAGAAAATGTTTTTCCTTTTACAGTGTAATGTTGTCAGTTGTATTAGACCGAAACCTAAAATTTCAAGTGGATTCGAACCACTATAAGCATTCATGGCAGGGACTCGAACCCGAAGCCTGTGGCGCCGAGGGAAAGAGCGCTAATTTATCGGCCATCAGGCCCGAATAATGCGATATCTATTTTACTTAAAATATATGTAAATATTAAATTTGATCCAGTCTTCATGAGATACTTAAAATTAAAAATGTTATACGTTTTGCATTAAATTTAAATCATAAATCATAAATCATAAAATAACTTTTTGATGTGTATTTAATGTGGTAAATTAATACAATAAGTATGCCTTATGAAATTTTTTACTGGTGGTTAAAAAAAAATTCCTGATCAAGAATATGCTTAATTCCTGACTCGTAACCTGTTGGTAACCGCGTGTGCAATTCACATACAGTAGGGCTTGGGTTCGAAACCACAGTTGGCGTCAGTTGCAGTAGCATCTTTCAGAAACGAGGAAACTAGATTGTTTTTGTTTTGTCACTCTAAAGTCATTTTGTGCACACGATGGCTAAACAGATCGTGACCTACAGTTTAAAGAAGGAAACTAGACGACGATTACGACAATGTATGTAAAACAATTCGCATAGATAGTCATAATGTCTCGTGTGGGTTGGTGCTGTGCTGCCTCTGCCTTTTGCATGAGACACAGACTTCAGGTTCGAATCCTGGCGTTGGCATGGAGGCTTGTGAATGGTTCGGAATCCCCCTTTAAAGTGTAGGACCTTGTCTAAGTAGCCTTAAGTGTGCATAAAATGACCGTAGATCGGCAGACTAAACCAAACAATTTTGCATGAGAGGATATGCAGTTTGCTTGGAGAACATCTTGGGAAAAGAAAAAAGATTTATATCACCATTTATGTGTTGCAACGTTGTCTCTATGTTGTGGGTAGTACCGTTTTGAGTGACGAGTGCTTTGCTATGTGAATAGTGTTCTTCTATAGAAGACTTTCTGGGATAAACTGCTGCTCTTTGCATTTGTCTATCGTTTCAGAGAGAACTCCGAAAGTAGTCTAATTATTGATGAGAGACTATTTGTCAGAATATCCTTGTTTGCTCGACTGGAGGACCAATGGTAAACCGGAGGCTTCTTTTGTACTGAATTCAAAAACAAAAAAACTGAATGGGATTGAACAATAGTGTGTAAAACGTTTCGCACCAACAGTCAGGCGGGTTATTTATTTAATTTTTTTTTTTTTGGGCAATTTTTTAGGTTTTTTCTCCCATACTACTCGTTAATGGAGGGCATTTATCCTTAAAAGACCTCGTGGAAATGAATGTTCTCCCTTTATCACCTATTAGTGTTCACGATTCACATAAAAAGAGAACGTTAGGTTCAGTGACGCGATGACATTTGTGCATATAATCAACGGAATCGAACCCATAGAAAAAAATTTTAACGATAGATTTTAAGCTCGTGTGTGAAATACCAAATGACAGTTAATTTTTTATTGTTTTATGTGTACGGTTTATGTACTTAGAATGTGCATTTGCTTTCAATGTGAAATATTTTTATAAAAAAATAACTAAATCTATTTTTAATTTAATAGGACTTAGGTTAAGATTTTAATTAATATTACAGTATACAAAAACATTCTTTTTTTCTAATTCAAAAGAAATCCACCCCAAATTGAATGCTACCAATACATATTACGTTCATACTCTAAATTACACTTTTTTTATACTATTTTTTAATTTTTTAAAATATACTTACTATTTTTTTTATATACTTTTTTTTTCACTTAGGAATTTATATAACAATTCTGTTTAAGATTTTGCAGTAAAAGAATAATTGAAACATTAAAAAGTAAAATAAATCAACAAGTAAAATATTAATAAGATATATTTATAAACCATGAAATGTAGTGGTTATTAATTAAAAATTAAAAGTGATTTTTTTATTAAATAGTGTAAGGTAACATCGCTAGAAGTTCTAAATAAAATATTATGATTTGTAAGATTATTTTTAAAAGTTATTTATAAAGGTTTTAAAATTTATAGATTATAATTAAAGAAAATTATTCATTTAGCTAATCATAAATTCCTCTTTATTCTTATTTAATACAATCATTATACCGTTTATCACCTGAAATTATGTAAAATATCTAAAATGGATGCTATTAATCTCAGTCAAATTAATAACATTTCGATCAAATTTTAAAATAAATTATTTAATTTTTCTAAAAGATGAAAGCTTTTATCTTTGGAAAGATAATGTGCTTTCCAATGTAATTACTTTTCCATATAATTAAAATATCATCTGTCATTTGAAGGAAAAGAAATGTTCTACTTTATTACGAATTAGAACTAATATTCACCAAGAAAAAGCGGCTCAATGAATTAAATTTATTTAATTGGATATCTTTTGAAAGAAAGATAAAAAATAATTTTCGAATAAATAATAAATAAATTATTACTTTTATGATGGAGGAAGCTAATAATATTTTTTAATGTCGATTTTTATTGAAAAGACTTTAATAAATGTTGATGAGAAGTCTCCACTAAATTTTGTTCATTGGCTGTGAAGGTCATTGAGTTTATACCAGTTTAGCGAACCAATTTTGGTCTCTGATGCCATCATAATTTGGGACAAATATCCCTAGATCTCTAAAAAGCTCATTTAACTCTTTTCCCTAAAATTTAATATAGAAACTTTCCGGATTACAGATTTATCAGGAAAATTAGTCAGTTTTCAGGCACTCTATTCTTCGAAAAAGCTTCCACTACATCAAAGTTGACCACGCTAATTAGCAAGTCTCTTTTCAACGATAGCATTCAAAGCTTATTCAGTCCTGAAGTAAAAATTTTACTTTTGATAATAAAAATATATATTTCATGTTTATATATATTTTCATGTTTTCAAAAAATATATATTCCATTTAAAAAGTCTTCCCTTGTATATTTAATCCTGATACTATATTTTAATGCCTACTTGCCGTTACGGTCTGGAATTATGCAGGTAACATTAAAATATAAAAAGTTAGGTTTTATAAAATTCGTTTTTAGAAAGATTTCTAAAAGTAATTTATTCAATTCCGCTATTAATTCACAAATTTGCCTATATATCTTCTTTTATACACACTGTTGATAAAACTCAAGTTCTTTTTTTTTTTTTTGAATTTGTAGTGGATGACACTGCATGTTAATACAGTTTTTCAAATATTAATTCCTTAATTAAATTTAATTAACTAATTTTAGTTTTTAGATTTAATTGGCATGTATCTAATAATAGATACCATCAGATGTAAGAGGAAAATTTCAACTTTATTTGTAAAGGACTTTTCTGCAATATAGTGAAAAAAAAAAAAGTAGGAATTGACTTTAAGAATTTTTAATATTACTTGTTATAATATTAGTTTAACTAGATTACTGTTTACATAAAATTACAGTACTGTTTACATACAAACCATGGAATCTAAAATTTTAGTGGAAAAAGCCTTTGTTTGTTTTCGAATTTATATATTATACAAAATAAAAATCATTATATCAGAAATACAAAAGAGAATAGGATGCATGTGTTATACGAAAATTAAATAAATAAATATTTAGATTGAAACAATGCAAAAATATAAGTAAAATAAAAAAATTAAACATAAGTGAATATACCTAATAATATTTTTAAATGAAAAGTGTAAGCATCATATGAACAAATTATAAGCTTTAGTAAGATTATTTGAAAGAATAATATAACTCTATCGTTATTGCAAGAAATACAGGCTATTTATAAAATAATTGAATAAACTATTTTCAAAATGTTTTATGAGAAAATAATTAAAAAAAAAATATTTATTCATTATTAAATTAATGAATTAATAAAAGTAAATTACTCATGAATTAATTTCAATTCATAATAAATCATTCAAAAAAATTCTCCTTTCAATAATTTTATAATTTGAATTATTTCTGTGAAATTCTTTCATTTTTATCAAATCTTAATAAATTCAATTTAAAACAATTCTCGTATGTAAAAAGTTTTAATTGAAACTTATCTTATAAAGCAATTAAAATGCTAAATAATTAATATTTTATACAATCTTTTTATGCTAAAAAAATTAAAAAACCTTTTGTTCAAAGTTCTCATAACTTTTTATTTTAAACAGGGTTTTTCAATCTCAATTATAAAAAAAAATTTTCACTTTCTTCAGTTAGCAAACTCCGCCTTTTTTTTGCTCCCTACAATTCCTATTGGACGGCGTACATGAATTTAAATAGTCATTACTTAAAAGCTCATTAGCAAAGTTGAAAGATAAATAGCAATCATCATTGTTAGCTACTTGATGCCATTGGCTTAGAAAAATTAGGACGCCCACTTTTACAGGGCGTCTCATAAATATTTTAACCTTTCATACCTCATAGGAGATGTTATTAAAGATTTTAATGAATCTATATTTTATAATTTGGATAAAATAATAAAGCTGCGTAATTATTATTATTTAAAAATAATTTAAATTATATTTATCGTTTACAAACGTTTTTAATTTTCTTAATAATCATAACAAGATGACGGTAACATAAAATATTCGGTTAATGAACGAAATGATTGCAATTTTATAGATAATCCCTTTTCTGTAACTTTAAAAGTTACAGAATAGGGGCTATTTATAAAATTGGTGGATATACTATTCATGACTTACTGAATCTATAGCGCTACAAATCTAGGTTTCACGCTCTTTGAGTTAGCATTTAATTAACCGTTTAATTAATTTAATTTAGCGTTTCATTTTGTTAATCAATTGAATTGCAAAATAACTTAGTTCTCTTCGAACCAATTCCAACTATATTATTTATGTGAAGATCTAACAATAATTACAAATTAAAAGTGGTATGTACAATTGCTACAACGACATATACCTTATATGTCAATTCACCTAAAAATATAACTGGGAATTTTTTAATAAATAATTAAAATAGAGACGATTGAGTACTAGTTTCATAAAAAAAAAAAATGTAAATATTATTAAGATATTTTAATAGTTGTTTACATTGTTATAGATTACATTGTAATACATTGTATTATAGATTATAATCTATAATAGGAGATTTTTTTATCAATAATTTTCAAGCTTGGATGTAGAATGCCTAACTAAGTAATTATTTTATCTGTATGATATTTAATCTCTCGGTGCCACAAGCTTCAGATTCGAATCCCCTTTAAACCGTAGGTCCCACTCTAATATGACTGTTGGGCGTTGGACTGACACCCCTACCCCGTAAAAAGACATCTCATGTCTTGAAATCTATCAATAGGCAGATGGCCTAGGCCCACCATGTGGGTGTTGCGTCAACGAAGAGTGGTTGGTTTGTCACTACACGATCATTTTGTACACACTTTGTACTAATTAGACCAGGACTTACAGTTTTACGTGGGTTCCGAACCACTCACAAACATCCATGCCACAGAAATGATGATTCGAACCTGAAACCTGTGTTACCGAAGGCCAGAGCACTAGCCAATTGGACATCAGGCCGTCAGTAGATTGTGGGGAGTAATCATACCCGAAGTTAAAATTATAAAAAAAAAATATTTATGTGGGCAAATGAATCCAAGATTGGCTGATACATTTGTCAATGATAACTATAAAAGAATTACATATACAATATGCTAAATGTTGATTATTTTGTATATTAATTCCCTAAAAATTCAGAAAGTATTCATTTTGTCTGCGCCAGATTAACACCCTTCTACACCAATTTAACGTGGATTCTGAATAACTAACAAAATGTCCATGCCACCGTCAGGACTCGAACCTGAAGGTTGTGGTACCAAACGCCAGGGCTCTAGCCAACGGGCCATCAGGCCGCCTGCCAGTGAAGAAGATGAAGATATTTATTGCCAAAATATGTTCTCAATTTAAAATTGCTCTAAACAAAGTCGATGTGGTTGTTTTTAAGTGATTCATAAAACAGAGATTTTTGGATTGATACATATTTGTGAACAAATATTTTTAAGTATGAATACATATACATTGTGTGTTTCATGTGTCTGTGTTTGATAATTTTGAAGATTCAGTTTTTTTATTATATGGCCCTCGGCCAAATTCCACAATAAATGCTTCCCACTGCCTTTACACGTCCATGCATCGCTACTTGTGTATTCAAAATGACAAAAAAATGAAATGAAATAAAATAGAAAAGTCTGTCACAATTTTGAACAAAGCAATGCCTAGACATGTATTTTATACCAAAAAAAAATAAATTTGGCCTGCTGTCTGTTACAAGTATTTCCCTATGTATGCCCTTGATAAAAAAAAAAAAAATAATAAAATCATCTGTACTAGAAAGGAATATCACTAATTATTTATCCCTACCTATTAGAGGGAACAAACACGGAGGACGGTTTTTCCGTCACATAATGACCTTGACATCTCATCAATTCTTTCATAACAATCAAAACGGATTGGGTGTTGTTTCCGAAGCCCTTAATTTTTATAATTTGTTTTTCCATTGGTAAAATAGTGAATGGCCTTGGTTAATTTTTTTTGTATCACGTGTGCAGCTATGCAAATTTCTTTTTTATTTAATGCCATAATTTTATTGGATCTTACACTTTTTACATTTGGAATCCACTTTTTGACAAAAGAAATTTCTATTTCGTCACTTCAATTTTTTTTTTCTGGGTTACATCATATATGACAATTCATTGTTTAATTTTTTATAAAAATGCATGAATGGCAAGTGTTTCGCTGCTATAATTTTGCCCATATAATTTATGTGTGTCATTTTAAGGATCGGGAGTTTTTCTTGTTCATTTACAATTTTGAACATTTTCATTGAAATCTGTAATTTTTTTCTTTAAATTTCTTTCACGGGCCATTTTTTTTTTAAATTTTTTAGCTTTTTTAAATTTCTTTCCCGAGCTTTTTTTTAAATTTCTTTCACGAGCTTTTATTATACATAATATTTATTTACGAAATCATTGAGTAATTATTAAATATTTTAGTAAGCCATAATTCAAAAGAAAAATTAATGTAAATTTTTGTAAAAGATCGTTTACTGGTGTAATCAAAAACAATTATATTTGAAAGTGAAAATGAAATTTTTCAAGAAAAGAAAATCGTTTAGAATTATGCAATTTTTTATTTTCTCAATTCCTTCTATTAGCTCACACTTTCCCTATATATCGTGTTCAAATTTTCAATCGTTAATAAAATATTTTTTATTCATCCACTCAAGTTCAAATACATTTTTTTGAACTTGTAGTGGATGACACTTGATGTTTATACAGTTTTTTTCAAATATTAATTCAGTAATTAAATTTAATTCATTAATTTTAGTTTTTTTAGATTTAAGTTGCATATATCCACCAATAGATAGCGCCAGATAAAAAAATGAATGAAAATTATTTATAAAAGGATTTTCTGCAATAGAGTGAAAATAAAGTAGGAAATGGCTTAAAAATTTTTTTTTTTATATATTGCTTGTTTTTAAATGAAACAAGAAAAGAAAATTGTTTGGAATTACATAATCTTCATTTATTTATTTTTTTAAGATTACTGTTATGCATTTTGTTCTTACATTAATTTCTAAATTTTTTTGGGAACATGCATATGTGCCCATACTATTACAATTATTTTCATATCATGTTTACATGAACAGGTTTTTTTTTTTTCCCTTAAACAATATTTGCTTTATAGGAAGGGGTAGAATCTAACTATATCTAATAAGTATTCAATTTCTAATTTGATATATTTTCCTAACTTGATACTTAAGTTGAGCAACAACAGCAAATTATTATAAGCAATTTGATAACCAGTGATATCCCGTTAACTGAGAAGTAAAAAAACATGCTTATATAAATCTTTTTCATTATTATCACAATGCAAAATTTAATTTTAGAATTACGCGTGTTTATATAAAGTTGTATCAATTTTAGTGATTATTTCGCATAATTAAAAAATAAAGGGTGCAATGTATGTCCAGTTCATTGCAGTTGGCTTGACAACGGATATCATGAAATAGTAAACATCCGGTTTAAAAACGGAAGCGGATGAATCGATTACTTATTTTAAGATCCTAGTCAGATAAAATAATCCTTCTTGCAATCTAGTCAAACCCTTTTCATAAAAACTGCTTTGAAAGAAAAGTTTAACAACTTATGTGGAATTTCTTTCATCTAATTTTCTTTTAATAAAAAAAAATTAATAATATTTTTAGTATTTAATTTTAAAAAATTATATATATATATATTTTAATATTAATTATGTATTAATATTTAATTATTAAAAATTAAAATTCTTTTTTATTACACTTAAAATCTCTCATAAATGACATTACCTTCCCCATGAAGCCGTTCTTTTTTAATCCTTCCAACATTGTTGCGTACCAATTTTCCACGCGATCTGTGATTGTGCTATACTACTGTGCCCAAAAAGTAAGACCAGTTTTCAATTTAAATTTCTCGTATATATATGGTATTTCAATTTTTTTTTCTCTTTTAGATTGTTGGCACTGTCCTTGACATCCGTGTGAAATCTGACGTCAAAATATTTATTAGTGTTTGAGTTACGCTTGGTTTGTGAGATGTTAAAATTGATGCCGGCGATTTTTGAAATGTCTGAATTAATTGAACAAAACCTTTCCTTAATATTTGTTTGCGGAAACGTATAGAATGTTGCAGAAGGCATTCGGTGAGTATTCCTATATCGGAAAGAAGTGTTTATAAGTGGTAAAAATAGTTCAAAGAAAGCAGAGAACGCGTTGAAGGCGAAGAATCCTCTGGTCGACTATCAACCTCAACGGATGAAGCTCACGTCCAAAAATTAAAGACTTGGTGCTTGTAAACCATCCATGGATGTACAATTAGAGATCTTGCTGATAATGTTGGAATTTCAAAAATTCAATTTTAAAAGACGTTTTAGGCCTCAAACACGTCAAATCTTGATTGGTACCGAAAGATTAAATGCGCCAACTCACACTGCATTGATTCTTCGTGACCTTTTCGCCAAAAGTTAAACCCATATTTGTTCCACATCCACCGTATTCACACCGTGGGACTTCTTGGCTATTCCCCTAAACTCAAAAGACCACTCGGGGACACCGTTTTGAGTCGAATGAAGAGACATTTCAAAAATCGCCGGAATCAGTTTTAGCGTCTCACAAACCAAGCGTAACTCAAGCACTAATGAATATTTTGACGCAAAATTTCACACAGATGTCAAGGACAGTGCCAAGCCGGTAAATTTAAAAAAAAAAAAAAAAAATATTGAAATACCATATGCCCTTTATGGAAGTATTAAATTTAAATTGAAAACTGGTCTTACTTTTTGGACATAGTATTACATCGGACTATCTTTGCTTTTGGAAACCCGACCGATATCCCAAATAAAAAAAAATCTAATGTTCTTTTCAAGGTTTATTATGTTAATTAGTATCTGGTAATTTAGTACGCAAGATTTCTGAACCTAGTACAGTTTGAAGCCCGGTAAGCGCGACAAATCGAATCTATTGTTCAATACAATAATATTAAAAAAATAATAAAAATAAAATTTGTAGCATAACACTTAATTTGTATGAATTTTTTAGAAAATATAGTGAATGAATCAAGTTTCAAGGTTACGATGTCAAGCTGCCTGCCATGCTTTTGTTGAATATGATCTTGAAAATGAAATTATGACCTTGATGTACTTGTTTTTATCAAGTGTGCGATTATGCAAAAGCATTTTTTTTAAAGTCGTTATCTGATTGGATGTCATTTTACTTTTGCATTCCCTACCTTTAACTAAAGCGATTATTACTATTTTGTCTTTAAATTATTTTTTTTCATTGTTACATCCTATACCATTGTAGATTTGACGATTTATTTAGTTTGTTTTCTAATAAAAATATATGAACATCAAGTGTACATGCTACACATTATGTTTTTATTATTTGTTAAATAATATTGCGTTAAACAATGTGCTTATTGTACCTAATGATAACAAGTATTTAATTTTTTTCCTCTTAAAAGAAGCAATCATTAAGAGTGTTTAAATTTACTGAAATAGACGATTTTGATTTTAAGAACAAATTTTAAAACATTTAATTAACATTGTAAAAGTGCCAGTGTGTTTAAAATATGTAATATTGAGTTGTGCTTATAGAAATCAAAAGTAGTCATTACTAAATTATTGTCATTACTAAGTCATTGTCATTATTATTAGCATTACTAAGTCATTGTCATTAAGAAGTCATTACTAAATTATTGTTATTACTAAATTATTATCATTAAGAAGTCATTACTAAATTATTGTCATTACTATGCCATTATTATTAAAAAGTCATTAAATTGTTATTACTAATTAATGACATCTTAATGGCAATAACTAAGTCATTAAGAAGTCATTACTAAATCATTGCCATTAAGATGTTATTACTAAATTATTGTCATTACTAAGTCATTGTCATTAAAAAGTCACTAAGAAGTCATTAATAAATTATTGTAAAAGGAATGCACTCCCCAGACAGTGGCCCACCTAATCATATACCTGTTACGTATGTTTGAAAAGCAGACGTCGTGCATAGAATTCCTAGGCTATGTATATAATTATTTTGCATAATTAAAAAACAAAGCTTGCTAGGGCGTTCTGTAAGGTATCCCCAGTACGCTGCCGCAGGCCCGGATATGAATACGGATATGGCAAATACGGACATTTCAAACATCCCGTAAGTAAACATCCTAGCAAATAGGAAGTATTCTAATTATCTTATGTACTTTCCCTGTATTATATATAATAGGAATGCTATTATAAGATTCTTTTCAACCTTATTGCAAGGGGTAGATTTATAATTGAATTTTTGTTTTTCTTGAAATTTACATATTTTACTTTTGTATTTTTATCTTTTATATGCGCCTTTCAATATCCTCTTTTAATACGTTGCTTAAAACACATTTGTCATTTTATGCAATTTCTAAGGGAAGGTGCATAAGATAATTAGGACATTTCATATTTATCATTGCCTGAAAATATTTTATACAATGCTATAAGCATTCTATACAATGTCTACTTTTTACGCATTGCCGATAACTTCATTTTTCTTAAAAACATAATATATTTTATTAAAATAAACCATTTTTAACCACATTTTAGTTACTAAGAAAAATCAGACCAAATACTGTTAGGAATGATTAAATTTATGTAATTTGATACTTTAAAATAATTATTGGGTTTTTTTAAACGTATGATGTTATTTATTTATTATGTTTCAATAAATCAAGCATAGATATGTTAGGCAATTTTCTAGTTGTATTTTTTATTTCCGTGCACTCTGCTGACCAATTATAGTAAATTTATGAGGTACAAGACTTCCACAGATCTGTGAATTAGGATTTTCAATACTTATGAAGGATTTTAAATACTTGCAAATTCCTTACTAACATCAATTCAATATTTCGATTAAGACAATGACAAAAATAATTGATTGATGAGTTGTTTAACTCATGTTAATTGCATGTGTTCATTACTGTCTGAAAAAAAAACAGTGGTTGCTAATGAATTATCAACCCAATAAATGGTCAAATGTTTTTTTTAAATTGATGATAGTGCAAGTGTTATCTTCTTTTTCTTTTCATTAATAAACACAACTTTCAGTTGATATGTATAAAATATTTATTGATAGCCACCGCCCGCCATCAGCAACTCCGTCGCGTTCCTTTTTCTGCCCTTGCTCTTACATTCGAATCCCCGTATAAGACAACAGCCTTATTTGGAGTTACAGGAGGGAGTTATGGAAGAGTCTCTTGTTTGGCGCCATCTGTTGTCATTTCTAATGACAAATAGTTTACAAGATTGCATTCATCAAAAAGTTTTTCAAAATTTTCTTTTTTGATGTTTTTAGTGTAAAATCTTAATAAGAAGGAGGGTGTAAAAAATTTATCATGCATCCTCTTAATTTAAAAGCTAATAATAATAATAATTCTTCCCCCTTTTTTATGCCGTATAATTAAAAATTAAGGTTAAATCAACTAAAAATTTAAACACATAATTTTAAACTAAAAATGGTACTTACGTATTAACGATACCTTGGCGACAGTTGCGCCAATAAAGAGCACTCGCGCGAACCGCAGCTACAGATTTGGCGGTTTTTAAGTGGCGCCAATCTACACTTAAAACTTCATTTTGTTCAAAATAATAAAATATATAAAACACTTCATTTAAAATCAAAACGCTTTCAAAATTCAAAACACTTTCATCAATTTCCACAATGCAATCTGGTCCACCTACCTTCTTTTTTGGTTTATTCTCCATATCCAAGACATAATTCACGCATGTAATTGTTCCAATCTATAACAGTTTTATCCGATAAATCAAGTTGCTTTTCACAAAATTTAATCGACGTCAATTCCTCGCACCAGCAGTATATGAATCTCAAAGTTGTACAAAATGGAATTCTGCTTCCCTCAAACCAGTTGTCTTTTCTAAGTCCCACACGATAAGCACTGACTGAAATTGCATTGCCAAAACTTACTTTTGTTATTTTCGTTATTTTCGTTGTTTTGATAAAATATTTCGCTCCTGAAAAAATAAAATTGCATCTTGTTCTGTTTCTGGCAAATCCCAAATACGCATTTTCGTAGCACTACAAAATGGCTTCAAAACTCAGCAAATCTGCAGCTATTAGATTGGCACCACTTAAAAACCGCCAAATCTGTAGCTGTTAGATTGGTGACACTTTAAAACCGCCAAATCTGTCACCAAGGTATCGTTAATACGTAAGTACCCTAAAAATTATTCTTCTTCATTGGTGCCCTATTGTGGACCAAGACCTGGCAGATTTCGGAAGAGATGTTTTCTTTTACGGGGTAGTGTTGTTAGTCCTACACCCAACGCTTTGCAGTCATATTAGACCAGGACCTACAGTTTAATCTTTATTCCAAACCACTACAAACATCCATGACACTACAGGGTGGTACCTCGAACCCGAAAACTGTGGTACCGAGAGTTAGGAAATTGAAAAATTAATATTACTAATATATTACGTTTACAATATATTTCAGAAAGTTATTGATGCACACACGAAAATATGAATTTTATTTACAAAACATTTGCTTACACCTCAAAGTATTTGTTGTTTTCTGAAATCGAAGTCTCACTAGCAAGTCATAAAGTTAACATAGAATACGATTTTAGAAACGACTTTTTATAAAAATAATTTGCTATTTAAAGCATGTATTGTTGAATGTCGTGTCCCTCATGGAAGGAGGGAGGAAGGGTGACTTCTGTTCTGATGGAGCAAAATAATCTGATCTGCTCCGTGACGCTCTTACATTTAAGGAGACCGGGAGCTACGGCTTAAAATGGATCCCGAACCACTACAAACATCCATGGCACCGCTGGGACTCGAACCTGAAAAACCTGTGGCACCGAGCGCCAGAGCGACACTCGGCCATTCAGGCTCCAAAACATGTATTGATTTTTACTATGTAATTAAATGAATTATACATGAAACATTATTTTTCACGAAGATATCGTTGCTCAAAATACCGAGAATTTTAATCTATTTGTTATGATCATTCAACTCAACTGCAGATATGTAGCATTCCCAGCGTAACCAGATGTGTCCAACTTAGTATCTGGTATATTTTGCACCGCAGTTTGGTGATAATAACAGGGAATGGTATCTGATAAGTTAATTCTTTCTCCTGTAATGCAGAAATGCAGAAAGGATTTTCCCAATTTAAGGGTTTGTCGTGCCTCATCTCAGTTTTTAGCATTGAAATTGCTTCTAAACGAATGTAGGGTTTCAAACCGAGCTCCTTTAGGTTGGAATCCAGGTATCTATCAGGTTCATCTTTAAAAAAAGATTTCTTTTAGAAGTTGGCAATAAAAAACATTTATCTGGAAAAAATATACATAAAAGAAAATTTTAAATTTAGTAAATATAATATAGAAAATGTATTCTTATGTCTAATAAAAAAAGATAACTATATTGGTAATTGTGTTCAAAAGATGAGCAAAAAGTCGATCTTTGTATTATTAAATATAAAAAAAAAATTTCTTTGAAAATATTTTTATTCCTCTATTAAAAGTAAATTATTTTTTTCTGAGTATCACTTATGAAATTTTTAAATCTAATATGTCATATATATTTTGATGTAATTATTAAAAAAAAATAACCATAAAAATATTAAATAAACCGTAAATTAATTAAATTAATAATTTACTAACACAATTTAAACCGTAAATTAATTAAGTAAATTAATAAACCGTAAATTATTAAATAAAGTATTTAACAAATTTTACTAACACAATTTAATACATACTTTAGTTAGTTTTATAGCAAATCATCTTCATCGAAAGAAACACTCAATTTTCTTTGTTTGAAGTTGAATCCTTATCAACATTCATCTATTAAGATTGTCATCAGAACAGAAATTCTTTCACATTTTGCAAAACATTGGATCTTGGTATGGGTTGTATTAATTATCCTGCAGTTGTTGTTTTGACTCATCCTCAGTTTCCTGCAGCGTTAGACGAACAAACCATGTGTGTGTAGTCTACTCATGGATGGAGGTAAACGGACAGCTTCTGTTGTGATCTAGCACCCATAGGTAGAAGCCTGACTTGGCTCCGAGTCGCTGAAGGAGGGCAGTGTCTTCCAGGAAGACTTTTAGGGGACTCTACGACGCAATTGCGCATCGCATGGTAAATTGGGCATCTGATAAAATCTCCGGAAATTGCACATCACCCGAAAAACTCCCACCAGGTGGTCTGACCAATGAGGCAAGATACTGAACATCCCAAACGCCATCGAGTCTCCTCGTTTTCGAAACAGTGTTTACAACAATACCGACCGTGGAATGTATCTCAGCTCAGTGCTCGCCAGAACTGCCCGTTACCACTGAGGCACGAGTCGAGCATTACCTTGTAGTACATCGCATATATAAACATTAATGTCTAGCAAATGGAACGTTAATTTGAAATCAACAGTGAATATGAACAGAAATGATTCTGGGGAAAGAGGGCGTTTTCTTTTCTTTTTTATTTTCTGGTTACTATCAATCATGTCAAAAACATCACTGCTCGTCACTTTTTGAATGGGAATAAATGTTTTCATGGTGTTCGATTAATATGGTACAGATCAAAGACAAATGTTAAAATAAACATGAATTTTCATTAATTTACTAAGGGCCAAATAATTTTCACTTGAAAGAACTAATTAAAATATTTTTTTTTGCATGTATACGAGTCTAAGTAATGGATAAGTGAAAATTAAAAAGTAATATACGAATTACAAAATATCAGCCCATTATTTTTTTTTGATGCATAAATTTAAAAAAAAAAAACTATTCTATGTAAAGGTACATTTTATTTTCTATTTGTACTCATATTTTGGTAGAATAAAATTTTTGTCTTCTTAAAAATTGTGGATTTTTAACTGTTACCCTATGAGAATAACCTAAAAGTAAAAAAAAAAATTGCAAAATTGTCTAAAAAGGACTAATAGTTGTAAAAAATTATTTTGCGGGACCAAATATATTTTTTTCTTGCAATCAGGGAAGGAAACATTGTGCACACGTTAGGCTAATTAGACCGGATCTGCACTTTACCGTGGATTCGAACCACTAATAATGCCACAGCCAGGATTCAAACCTGAACCCTATGGTACCAACGGCCAGAGCGTTAGCCAATTGACCAACAAGCCGAAGAAAAATTACTCAGTTGAGTTGCGTGTGTTGTAATCACTGTTTATTAGAACTAAGTGATTCAATAATAATTGTGATAGATTTTGCCGACATCTCACTTTGATTGTTGGATTTACCGATGTGAGTTTTCTGGTTTTTCTCCCGTATGACTCACAAATATACATTAAAGTCTGCATTTATTTGTACATAATTTAACAGACTTATGGTAGATTACACGTCAAGGGAGTACTGTGGTGAACACTAAGTCCTTGAAGTAAAAAAAAATACAAAATAATGAAATTAAACCAAAAATGTGAAAAAAGTACCTAAAAAACCAAAAACAATAAATAATGGAAGTGAAGTCGATTATTTATTCTTTGATATAGTATAAGCCATCATAGTACTAATATGAGACATCAAATAATATAATCCATCAAGGCATTAGACATCACTTTACGTTACAAAATTTCCTTACAATGTTTATGGAGTTAATCTGGTCCAAGACAGGCCCCATGATAAAATCTATTCTTGCAATGGTTTGAAAAATAACTTTTCTGAAGTTTTTGAAAGGTTACCGAGAAGTCGATACTTTGAAGAAAGAATGTTTAAAATAAAATTTGCAGAATAGGGATCGAAAATTCTTCTTTTTCTTAAAAAATTGAATTATTTTGGAACTTTTCGAATATTTATGTTGTATTTATAGAATATAATCACATTACTTTTTTTTTTATAAAATACAGGCGTAGCTTGTTGGTAGAAATATTTTATGTGTCTACTGTATTCGAAAGAATTTGTTAGGGATTATATTTGGAAAGACAAGTGTTTAAAATGCGAGTCTGTATTCAAAAACGACTTTATTAGATCTTCAACTGTCTCGAAGATATTCTTACAAGAAATGTTTTTCTTCTTAATTTGAAAAAATATTTTGTTTCTTCAATGAAAAATTCACAACAATATATTTGGAGTATTTTTTTTTTATATAATAAATACTAATATATTTTCGAAATACATTTTCTGATAAAAAAATGTATCTCGATAATCTTAAAGTATCCAAATAAGAGAAAACCGATAGTTTAAAAACAAATTTACGAAGTATACTATATTTATTTTTATGTGCTTTGAATTTGGATACAAAAATGTAACAATAAAAAATTTCTTAAAAGTCTATTTTATGTTTGAGAAGCTATTGAGAATTTGAAAAATAAATTTAAAATGTACAATTTGATTAATTAAAAACGTTTTAAAATTATCTTTCGAAACAAATTATTTCTGAATAAGTAAATAAGATTAAAAATTTATTAGTAAATAAGAATAATTTTAATTAGAATAAATAAGAATATTTTTAATTAGAATAAATAAGAATAATTTTAATTACAATAATTAGCATAAATTTAATTAGAATTATAATTTTATAAGTAATTATATTTAAAAATTTTATTCTATATATTTTTTAGATAATTTATAGATTTTATGTGATGGTATTAGCGTTTTTCATTCTTATTATTTTCTTACATTAGGAATCTCGAAATATGTTATTTAGAATTTTAAAAATATCCTGGTTTCCAAAAAAAATAAGGAATAATTACAAAAAAATTTAATTCATCATCATCATCAATAGCACGAGAGCCCAAAGTGGGCCGAAGAGGGCCTTTCCTTTTAAAAATTTCCATGCTTTTCTCTGGATGGTAATGGTCCCAATTCTTAACCTTTAGTACAGCAAAATCTTTTCAACTGCGTCAATTCATCAACTTGGGTCGTCCTCTTCCTCTTTGTCCCTGTGCTTTGTTAAAACGATTCTTTTACAAGGTTTAAATCCTTGCTTCTAAACACAAGAGCAGCCCAGTTCAATCTATTGATCTTAACGAATTTTTATAATATGTGGGTCTTTACAGCATTTATAAATTTTTAAAATTGTGGCATTTATAAATTTAAAAACTGTGATTATACGACAAAAAATAAGTAAAATTTCATTAAGTTTACGAATAACACTTAAAAATTAATGCTTATTTAAATGGAAATTAATAAACGTTTTTGTCGCTTAAAGTCATTTGACAAAAAACTGTCTTTAATAAAACTGTACTAGTTCTGCAATGAAAACTGCATAGCGTAATTAACAGATTTTAATGTATTCGATTTGAATATTCGTCATCATTTATCTAAAGAATCACGATGGCGAGCCACTGGCTGATTAGAAGCGGGCCAGAGGAAGATAGTTGAATGTGAGTCATTCATTTGTCATTCTGCAATTCATAAATTGTGTAATGCATTTCTAAGAACAGGTCCTTCTAGAAAAATATAGTCAAGGAAGAACTAGATCAATGATTTAAAAAATGCGTAATCATCCAATCGTTCTCTTTAATTAAAAAAATACTCAGCGCATACTATAGAAACTGCCTTATTTATGCTAACAAACATACATATATATATATATATATATATACACACACAGTCCAGTCACATTAATGTGACCACTGTCAAAACCAGAATATACACTCTTGTATATTCTGGCTTTTATGGAGTGTGGAATTGGTACAAATGGTATTTAAATGGTATTAATGGGAATTCTTTATATACACTCCACTGCAATGTGCTGCCACCTGCCTTTTGTGATGGGTTATTTCACGTTGACGTATATAGGTGGTGGTCACATTACATACACTGTGTACAAACAGATACATACAAAGACATCTTAAAGCAATAAAAAAATGAAATCGTTTCACGAATTTCAATTTATCATCCGTGGGCATATTTTTCTGGGCGAATACATATGGGGAGTATACCCATGTTTAGTAACCCAAGAAATATTCAGAAATTTTACTTAACAAATGGCCTACTGTTACATTACTAAGGTTTTGGCGATTCCATTTGGCGCTGAAAAGAGAAATCGGAGCCCTAAAATAAAGAATCACCACAAGAACTATCCAATTCAAAAGCGATGGGAATATACCAAAATTTAACTTTATGAACAAGCAATTCAAATGCTACAAGAAGCACTACAAATTCAGACATAGAAGTCTATTAAATGATGTTTAAATTAATTGTTATGAACATAAACTAAAATATAGACATTATTTAAGGATATGGAAGCAATAATCTGTTTATATTTTGAAAGCCAGACATTTAATTTGAAAAGAACTACAGAGCACGTGACTTGATGTGGGTGAATCGTGATATTTAGCAACGCATTTTTGTATATCTATTTAAAAAAAAACACATAAATAAAACCAGCTTTTATTCTAAATGAAAGTTGCCTAAAAAGTAAGAAGTAATGCCTACATTAATCTGTTTTTAAATATTAACTTATACTCTTACTTATTTTTTATTTTATAGCTTTGCTTTTTGAGAATCTACGGACTCTCTAACCAGGACAATATCCATGTTCATACAGTAAATAAAATTTGTTTAAAATTATAAAATTATTTATTAAATTCAATCATATTAACATTTTTTATTTACATTAAAATTTGAAAATAACATTAAAAAATGATTGTAATGAGAAGGAATGAAGCTATCATATTTGGGGCTGCTGTAATTAATTCTCGGCTCTATTTCGTCAGCAGTATTCTTTAATCTTTAATCACATTTGTTATCGCCGTGATTTTTAAAAAATTGAGTGAATTTTGATATTAATGAGTGTGTATTGAGTGAAAGCATTTTTTTATTATTAACAAATCTGCGACCACACTAAATTCACTAAATACGAAAGAAAAAGGCATTTAAAACTTTTGTATTACAGTTCATAATCCAGATTTATAGGTATCTACGCTTACAGCCAGATTGTTGTAGCGGCCTTTTTAAATTTAAAATCAATTTATTATTTTTACCTATATATTTTTTTAATTTCACCGTTCTTTTGTGTTTGCACTTGAAGATAATGATTCAATGAGTATGTTCATTTTAAAAATATTTTCATATCGCTTATTGAACTCAGAGGAAAGGATTACCTTGAAATTAATGTCGCACTATGCTACACAGCCAATGGAATATATGCAAAATATATTTCTAAACTATTTACTTCCTTATTTTAATTAGCATCCTTTTTAAATTCACTGAAGACACTTGAATTTTTCCTCCTGATAGTTCCTGAAAGCTTATTGATTCCCTGGTAAATATCACCCTCATATAAGGGTTATATCACTAAAGCACCTCCAGATCTTCTCTTGTTGGTCATTAGGGTTGTTCTTTTATCCTGATCAACTGTGCCTTTTTTTTATATCTCTGATTTTACTTTTTAATTTTGCTATTCTTTTGGCGTTTGTACTTGGAAAGGATACAGGATCCAATCTGATATGTTCATTTTAAAAATATCTTCAAATCACTAATTGAACTCAGAGGGAGGATTACCTTGAAGTTAATGTCGTGCTATGCTACACTGTAAGTGAAATACGTGCGAATAATTTTTTTCTAATTTTCTTCTGTTCCTTTTTATGATTTTGTTGCTAGTTTGTTTTTACTAAGCATTTCTCAAATTCACGGGAATCGTTAGCACACCATCTTGATTGTTCTATTATTCTAAGGGGCTCTTTGGAAATCTGTGATCTAAATCTACATATTCCGCAAATGATCGGCATTTGCAGTAATTTTGAAGAGGTACAGATTGCTGCACTAAAGCGCTTCAAATCTTCTCTTGTAGCAGTCACCGGGAGGTTTATACCCCGATCAACTGTGCGCAAAGTGTTCCAAGCCTAAGGATTGTATTCAAGACTTTTATCATTGTGCGTACACTTCACACAACGACGTCGTAATGAAAGGTTTAATTTAGCATGCAGACATGTCAATTACAGTCACCGCAACTGCTCAATTATATAAAGACGACATACTGGATACAATTGTTCGTTCCAATTGGTGCAATTGGTGGCTCCTCCATACTACAAACGATAATGCTAAACCACATAGATCTCGGTTTTGTAGAAAATTACATTTAGATTATTGTGCTTATGGTTTGGTTTACCACTCTCAGGACTTGAATTTGATTAATCATGTTAATGCATTAGGGAGATGCATTGTTGCACTTTTAGCCTACTTGCTGCAATCCTTCAATGTATTGAAGTGCCTTTGACACAAAGGGCTTTTCTGTCAACTGAATTAATCACTATTTTGATCATGGGACATTGTTATCGGGTCTGTATACCAGAAAGAGGTTACCATATTCCTATCGAAACTAATTGCTTATTAAACTGCGATTTATTAAATTATTATCATTATTAATTATTATCAAAAATTTAATTATTAAATTAAATATATTATCATTAGTTTTGTTTTGATTTATTAAATATTTCTTGTGTATTTTCCAGATTTGAAACGTAAACTTTTTTTAATTTAATTTTTTGAAGCATTGTTTTGTTAATGTTTTGCCAAGTTTTATTAAACCACAATGAATAAAAATTTCACAGTCACGATTTTTTTTTTTAAAAACTTTCTTTCCATAATGCATTCCTGGGGGAAGGGAATGTTCCTTCAAAAATGTCGGTGTAGTATAGCATCGATTTTATAGGAAAAAACCCCTACATATCTGAAAACTGCATATCTGCTGAATTCCCTACATATCTGATGTTTTAGTGGTGAATAACTTGTTAAAATAAAGTTGTCCGCAAATTATAGGGTTAGAGTGAAAAGTTTTTGAAATCACAGATTTACCCAAAATTCAGATATATTTAAAACATTAGCTGCATGATATTTCGTATAAAATAGACATTATTTAAAATATGTCGATTTCACCTTTACAGATGCAGATGTTTTACATTTGATACCAAACTAATTTCTAAATTATGTGTACAGAATGTTAATGTCTTAATTGAACGAATTTTAATGCTGATTTATATTTATATTGCATTTGATATTAACATGAATCTTTTTTTTTTTTTACATACAATTTTACCTTTTTCTGACACTTATGACATACTGTTTTGAGCTGGAGTGATTAACATTTCTGTAACTAAATTTCTTAATGCAGTTTACCAAAAATTGGCTTTCGTAAAACACTGTATAAATATATTTCCTTTATTTTCGTTCAAATAGTAGATTAGTATCATCCAATAATACGTGGAAAAAGGTTCTGTTCATAATATTGGTTATACTTTAAAATATAAGCAATTTATTCTTTTAGATTTAGTAATATAATTTGCTTTATTTAATTATTTATGTAAGGATTAACCGGTAATCAATAATTTATATTCATAATTTACATTAAACCTTAATAAATATGTATTAGCACTAAAAATATTACTTTAAAAACAATCAAATATCATTGATTTGATTAAAAATTTATAAATGATATTTTCCACAGTCGGGTATTTTGATCTGAGATCATTTGCAATGGCAGAATTGCAGCAGAGTCAGCATTACAAAAAGCTGCACCACACGAAGGGTCTGTTGTTATTATACACATTTTTGCCTTCCCTTTTGGAATAAAAACCTCCAAGGATTCTAGAGGTGTTAAATGCTCCCCAAACTCTCTGGAGCACAAAGGAAGAAGAACTTTCCCTCCGTACAGATTTATCGTACCCATTCCATCAGGCACACGGCGGTCTTCCCGTTTCAGCATCTTGTTGACTTTCGAGCAAACATCAATAGATCGGAAGCCTTAGGAGAAATTGCAACCCGCAAAGCCGCACCAACCCAAATTGATATTCTGGAATTAAATTAAAGTATAGCTAAATTTTTTAAATAAAATGAAAGTCATAATTTGTTTTAAGTTCAGTAATTTAATCCAAAATCAATGAGATAAAATTGAAAGACATTCGACTTAATCAAAAAATCTGATTGATCTTTTTGAATCGAAAGTGAAACTTCATAAACCTGAATTAATAAACCTCTTATTCTATTTGAACAACAGACCGGTTAGTATAAAAAAACAAACAATCGAGATAAGTCTGGTGGAAATATATTTTCCAAATTGGCTTTCAATAAAACTATCTCCATTCATTTCTCTGAAAGACACTCCTGAAAATAGAAAATTCTATGTCTGATGTCTACACGCGACCACCGAAAGTATTGCGAGTATGGCTTCCAATCTCAAAATATATATAAATAGAAGTGCGTGGGAACAATCTCTGTCTCTGATATATCATTTCAACGACACGAAAGCTTCTGTTTGTGCTTTTTGAAGTTTATCTAATAAATACTCTAGATCTTCATAATGCGATGTTGATGTTTTCAATCTTCAAGAAACAATATAAGGGAAGTATTCTTTTTATGACTGTCAGAAATGAATGAAATTTAATATTTTTTTTATTGTTGATCTTATATGGATGGGTGTCCTGATGACCTATCGGCGGCTAGCGCTTTGGCATTTGTTGCTTCAGGTTCGAATCTCTCCCGGTGGCATGGATGTTTATTATGGTTCAGAATCGTGTAGAAAGTAACAAACCGAACTATTGTGCTTTGCCCCCCTTATTTATTTATAATTAATCGGAACCAATTCTTGTGTCCGTGTTTTTGGGAATCAAATCACACCTATGTGCGCCACTGTGTGGAGATAGAAAGGAGTGCAGTTGAATGCCAACGTGTATTGTAGGTTCCATTCTAATTAGCTTAAAGTGTAAAAAATGACCGCAGAGCGACAAAAACCAAGCCTATAAGATTGGTAAACTCTTAAAATGCAAGTTAAATTTCCATTGTAATATTAGAGAGTTTTTGTAGCAGCCGTACTTGCAGTTACGGTATTTTTCCTCAGCGCGCATGCTCATAGGAAATTGCCACATGTGTGTATCTGTAAAATAATGTTTCCTATGAGCATGCTCAGTGAAAGAAAAAAAATAAAGTATTTTTGGGAAAGTACGGTCTGCAAAAACTCTCTATTATCTCACAGAATATTTTCGCAATAATTATATTAAATAAGCAGTCCTTAGTCCCCGATGGCCGATTGACTCTCCTGGAGGTGTCACAGGTCTAAGGTTCTGGTTGACGGCTTTGGTTCTCATGGATGTTTGTAGTGGTACGAAATCCACTTTAAACAATAGTTCCCGGTCTAATAGGACTGTATAGCGTTGGGGGTCGGGCTGGAAACCTTAACACCGTAAAAAGAAAAACATCTTATGTTTCGATCTGCCAGTAGAAATTGGCATTGGGCCATCAGTGGGTTGTTGAACTTGAAGAAGATTATATCTTTCATAAAAACTTT
>BPLR01018726.1:0-45266 GCA_021605095.1 Caerostris extrusa
GTGATTATAGCAATTTTATTCTTTAAAAAATTTTTAGCTCAAGGCAACATATGGATATGCCATCTTTTAGTCTGACTCGTTGCTGGAGTACTATCTTTGTAGTTTTTACAATTAGGAGCAACCATATCTTATTTAAATCTCACTATACAACTAAAAATAATAAAATAAATAAAGTATTAAATGTGGAATAAAAATATTGTTAAAGATGCTAAATGTAAAAATGTTTAGAATGTAAAAAGAATGTAAAAGATGTAAAGAGAAAGAATGTAAAAGATGAATTTAAAAGATGAAAAATTTTAGCATATGGAATATATGGATATTATTTAATCTTGACCGCCGCTGAGTATTTCCTCTCTCATAGGCTTTTATGCAATTAGAGCAAACCATATATTTAAATTTCATTATACAACTAATAATAATATTAAAATAAATAAAGTATGAAATGTGGAATAAAAAAATACCCGGTTTTTCTCTCTCAAATCTTACTTAATGTTGTTGCTGTTAATATTATTATTATTCGTATTACAAATTTGTGTGGACATCTCTGTACTGTATACAATCTGCATTAATTAATTTCTATAACCGAGTTTTTAAAATGTTCTTGTTGAATACCTCTTAATTTTACGAAGGAAATGCATGATCATAAGGACAAATCACAAAATAGGCCGTTGGAATTTGGCGACTTTTTTTCGTCCCGCCAACTGAGCCAGAGAAATCTCAAATGTGCTGGATTTATTGTACTGTTTGCAATTCACTTCATTTACATCGCAACATCCTTCTCTTGGCACACTTTGCGAAAAGAATTCTGACGACCCAATCCCAGCGGCTGCTTCCGGATTTTGTCTGAAAATACCCTAGAGGGTTAGATTAGAAAATCTCAAACAGCAAACTGGAAAAACTTTCCTGCATGGTCCTTTCTCCCCTTCCCACTTTGCATTGAAAACATTTGAAAATATTTTGAAGGGTCTTTTCTATCTTACCTTTCCTATCTTTAATAGAAGGATATAAAAGAATTCCTAATAGAAAAATCATCGATATTTATTTAAATTTACAAAAGCGTTCTAAATAATTGGCACTCATAATCATTTAAATAAATTTTGTTTGTTTTTTCTTACTGAATTCAATCTCAAATATAACAAAATAAATTGCAGATGGACACTTTATATCATCAAAATTAACTGGATACACCATTGATTTAAAAGTGGATTTGAAAGCAATCATACCTGGACGGAGTTCTATCCTTTTTGAACTCGTTTCCTGGCGGTGCATATAGATCAACCATATAAATAGTCGGTTTCCCTTTCCAAAACCGCAAGGGAAAAGTTATCCGTTAATCTCAAAAAGAGATTCTGTCGGAGTGCGTGCAAAATCACAGTTCAAGTTTCACATTTCTTTGTATGCAGCAGAATTCTGTTGTCTTCTATCTGCAGAACGAATACCGTAACTGGAAAAGAACGGCCAAACGAAAAAATAGCTCGAGTTGAGTTATCATACTCTTTGCCAGCTTCGTGGAGATTGAAGAAATGGCTCTCGAAAAATGAATGATGTGGTGAAATGAAATAAGCAGTATTAAATCTTATTGCAAATAAAAAAAAAGTTTAAAAACTGACCAAAATGAAAACGAATGTTTTTTTCGGATTTGTAGTTTGCAAAATGGCGAACTTCCGATCAGAAAATCGGATAAAGAGCTATGAAAATAGAGAGGCGTTTTTGCCCAAAGAGAAATTACATGAAGCTAAATCTTTAAAAAGCGTCTCCATTATTGATTTTCATTGCTAAAATGTTCTTCACGCTGTGATTTTTATTAAAAGATTATATTTCGGTAGCGTGAATAATTTAAAAATTAGTAGCATTTTTTACGATATAAATTTTTATAGAATTTTTAACATTTACATTCGTTTGAAAATAGAATGCAGATATTTTAAAGGGAAAAAAATCAATGGAATTTTTCTTGATTAAACTGTCGCAATGTAGAAAGTGTGATTCATAAATTTTAAAAAAATAATAAGAAATAAAAATAATAAGAAATAGAAAATTACAAATTAACTGATGTTAAAATAGAAAAAAAAAAATGTAGCATTTATTTTAAACTCTAATTAAATTAAACAATTAAAAATAAAAACTATCCTAAGAAAATAGATAATATTAGTTTAAAAATGCTTAATTATTCTATTATCACATTACATTAATTAACATTTTTATTCTTTAATGAATTTTTGTCTAGCATATTCTTTATGTGGTTTTCTTTGTGTTTTTGTTCTTAAATACTTTATAAAAATATACATGGTACTATAATATTTGATTAAGCAGAAATCAGACGGTGTGGTATTTTTATTTGATTGCGATTAGATTTTTTTATTATTTTCATAACATTAATAGTATCTAATAAAAAGTGGACAATATTCTCAAATTTTGATTACCTCTTAAAACAAGAATAAAAAAGCTGAAATTTTGAAAATTGATTTCAAACATTTTTGTTTTTAAATAGCATAAATTAATTAAACAAATATCCAAAAGCAATATATTCAACTGAAATTTATCTTGATTTAGCTCTAAATTTACAATTACGAATTCTGACAGTTAAAACAAATAAATAACTTTAAACTAATAATAAACTTTTAAATAACAGTCTTTCTCACTAATAAGACAAGACAGAACATCTTGCTGTACTTATTTCTCAGTTTAATCAGAAATTTCAAGAACATCCAACAATTCTTTGTGCCTTGATTTTAACGTCTTATATTTGTGCACATTGAAAAATATGTTAGGTGATTTGAATTTTTGTTTCTTGCAAAAATTTATGTAGTAGTAAGTTTTTTCTTAGTTGGTTCTCACACGATATTAAAAAGCTAATTGGGCGTACGTATAAGATGCCAAACGATAAAATTATCTTCTTTTCATATATTTCATATAACTAACTAGTATTAAATGAATATTAAATATAGCTATTTAAATATAACTTCATATATTTCTATAACTAGAATAAAAGACAATATATTAAACTCTCACAAATTAAATTCATTTGGTCAAAAATTTTGTTTTAAATAGCATATATTAATTATACAAATGAAGTTCAAAGCAATATATTGAACTGAAATTTATCTTGATTTTTAGCTGTAAACATTTACAATTACTAATTCTTGACAGTTAAAACTAGATAAAAAACTAACAAATTAATAAAGTTCAAAGTACTAGTCCTTCTCACTCAATAAGACAAGACATCACATCTTGCCATACTTTGTCTGATCAGAAATTTTCAAGAACACCCACAAATCCTTTGTGTCTTGATTTCAACTTCCTTATTAAACCTATCCCGTGAGGTTCAAAAAGGGGAAGGTGACATCGCGTGACTGCAACAAGAAGGGATTAAACCTGTCAGCATTCGATTAGTCTCCCACTGTGCCCTGATTAATTTATTTAGAAAATTTGGAATACTCGCTTTCCATCGTCACAGGTTGTTGGAACTTGTAGAACTCAATCTTAACTCAAGCAATGATTGCATTGATCATACATAGATTTGCAATTATAGACCATAATATGCTATGGGAAGGCATTGAACAATGATATCACATTGATATATATTATGATTGTAGATATATCACGATGAGATTAAAGGATATTAATGGGATACTGTGCCTATTGAAAAATATATTAGGTGATTTGCATTTTTTGTATCTTACAAAATTTATGTAGTATGTAGCATTTTTCCCATGGGAAGAGTTTTAGAATTTCGTTTCCATGAGAGAGGAAAGTATATTCTTTGACAAGTACATAATAACAACCCATCACTCAAATTTGACAACAGATAATTAGTGCTGTGGATAGTTATAATATACATGCATTGCAATTAGTGTTTTGTACTAATGAGAACAACCTATCAGTCAAATCTCATAGCAGATGTTTAGTGTGATGGATAATGAGACCACCTGAAATTAGTGATTGTCTGTGCCACCTTCACAGGTCGATACAATTACAGATGGAATATGAGATGTTGCATAGTGATTGTTGATAAAACCACTGGCTGAGAAAAATGTCTACTCCAAAGGGAAGTGAGAGAAGCTGATCCCCCTCCCCTCTTGATGATTTTCCTTAAACGGAGAATTTTTGGAGAAGAAAAAAGGGAGTTCTGCGACGAGTCGACAAAGCGTATTGTTTTTCTCTGAAATGACAGAACAGGCCAGACAGTTCAGGTCCATGAACCTGAAAGTGGACTCTTCTTGAAGCCGTTATAGGTCTAGTATAGGCCAAGATGTTATCAAAAGTAAATTTCTTAATTATTTGGTCCTTGTTGCGTACATATATAAGCTATCACACGCTAAAATTATCTTCTTTTCGTATAACTAGTATTATAGATAGCTTCATATATTTCTATAACTACAATAAAAACACATATTTTTTTTGTTCTAATGCAGCTGGCAAACACAAACACATATTTTAACTGCCACAAATTTTCTGTGAATATTCAAATTCCCCTATTTTAAAATTTATATGTTTTGTTAATAATCTTGTAAATTTATATATTTAATATCAAGTTATGCAAATATAAGAATAAAAATTATTAATCAATCAATATAACGTATCTATATATTTTGGGGTCTAAGAAACTTTTCAATTAAATCTTAAAAAATTTGCATGTGAAATGTAAATATATTCGCATTTATGATATTTGAGTTTGTGCTCACTCTTTAACCGTCAAAATATTTTAACACACCATAAATGTGGTAAATAAATAGCATTTGCTAATGTTTAAATCTAATTGTTACTAAATCTTCATTTATTTAAATTAAATTCTTTCTTTCGAAAAAGGTAGCGTATTGCTCTTTTATGGGCTAATATAATAATTTAAATAGATATCTATTGTCATTATATTTATTAGAAAAGTAATGCTTTTTATTCTTAAAAATACTATTTTATCATCAAAATTATATACATGGAAAAGTATTGTCTTATTAATTAATTTAAATTTGGTATTGTATCATGACACAATGAACCTATACAAAATAAATTTCAATTACTTGCACAGCATATTAGTACAAATCTATGTTTGTACTAATATGCATTTCAGTTTCTTTCGTTATCTCAAATAATAATTCGCTGATACGTAATGGAAGAATGAGCATGTATATATTTCCACAAATATTTAATTAACTAGAAGAAACTTTACTACACATTAATCCTTTTAACTAAAGAAAAGTATTTTGCTCTGAATGTAATAGAAAATATCCTTTGTTTAAGAGAATAAACTCTGTTGTTACTTTATTTATAATGACGTTGTAAAAATTATGCTGGCTAATAGGAGGAAATTTAATTTTTAGACTAGATGTATATTAATTAATAAAACAGAACATCAAATATTCCTTCAACTCAATTAAGAAAATTTTAAGCTTTTTTAAAATTCTATTTCGAACAAAGATTTCTAAAGAATAATTATATGCACAGTAAGACCCCGCTTAACGTGAAGAATACGTTCCAATAAGTTCCCGCGCTAAACGAAACATCTTAACCTGTAAATAATGGAAATAAGCGAAATAGAACAGATAATAAGGTTTGTATTTTGTTACTCATAACGATTTTAATTTATAAAACATTCATGAAAATAAAAAGAAATCGAAGTTATAGTTTGTGTTGTTTGTTATGTTTATTATATTCATACACATAATTATTTATTTATTTTTTGTGAAGATGTCTTCCAACTTCATTTGCCTTTTCGTTCAGCAAGTAGTTAACAATAACAAGACATTCCGTGAGTAGCAGTTTGGAAATTTAAATCATTTTGTATAAAGGGATCCATAAAGTCCATTATTGTGGCTGAAATTGTTTTTTAGAAAATCCGTTAAAATTTCCTTTTGCTCCTCGTCATCTTGTTGTTTGTTGTTCTTGTAACTTATTGTTCTACTAATTCTTTAAGATCATCCTTGGAAAGACTTTCGCCAGTTGCAACTTGCAATAATTCTTCGATATCTTGAGAATCTATATTATTTCTGTTTCATTAACTTGCTTGACTATTTCGTCAATGTCTACAATGGGTTCTTTTGTGCCAACTTCCTAGGAATGGCCAAATGTATGGCCACTCCTACCATACATTCTTCTATACTCCTTTCAAATCTGCAAAATCCGCAATGCACAATGCAAAATCTGCAATTTCAAATCTGCAAAATCTGCAATGCACATGGTAGTTTATACAAAAATACATTCTTTATCTTACCTATTAGTTTTATCTACTAGGATGTCAGCTTTAAAATTTGCGATTTTGAGGAATTACAATATTACCGCGTAATACTGAAATAGCTAGTGTTAAGGAGGTGCTACTATACTTTTTGATAACATTTAAATTAATTATATATTATATAAATTTCCTGTAATAAGAATCAAAAACAGGTAGAAATAAATATTCATTATAAACGTCATAATACTTTAAAATTAGTAAGGGAAAGAAAAGTAATGTCTCCTTTTTTGCAGAAACAGTCCAGTCTCATGATATACAATCAAGAGGGAAAAACATTACGACCACCCTACATTTTGCAATGAACTCGCCTGGATGACGTGGGAGGCACGTGATCAGGTGGAAGTGGTATTTAACTGGTATTAAGTGGTGGTATTAATCCATGCCAAGGTGGGTTGAAGCTGTGTTGCGCGCCAAAGGTGGGCCAACTCGTTATTGACAGGTGGTCATAATGTTTTGGCTCTTGAGTGTATGAGAGAAAACTGAGAAAAGGTCTCATTAAATTCTAATTGATACTAGAAAATCGGTCACAATCCCCACGAGTCTATTCAGTTTTTCAAAGCAAAATCTGAAACCTACACCACCAAAGAAAATCAAAATTTGTTAGAAGTTAATGTGTTTAATTTTATGCAGCAAAAAAGAATAAATAAATAATACAATATAACAATAATAATGATTTCATATAAATAAAGAAAAATATGTCACATTACTTCCACCTATACACTGGCAAGAGCGCCCTTCCTGTGGCGTTCAGAAGAAATGCTCAGTCGGCCTCGAGGCCTCTCCCTAGTGGAAGTGGAAGCATAGCAAAATGGAAGCACAGCGAAGTGGAAGTACAGAGAGTGGAAGCGCAGCGCAAACTGCGTTTCTTAGCTCTTCTTCTGCACTTCTGCACGTGTATAGTCTCTCATCCAGAAGGAAAAAATATTTTATGCAACCCTGCGTATTAGTTGACCTACAGACTCTCACTCGGTGAGAAAGTATCTTTCTCGCATCCTGCGCGTAGCCGAGTTTTGGGTTCACAGTAGGTGGTTTTCAGTTTATAAGTTAATAAGTCTTCCACGAACCAATAATTATCAGTATTTTCAAGTATGTCAACCCTATCATACCAATTACAATTCGCTTACCCAACCTACAAACTGCAAATATTAATAATGTTTTTTATATTTAATATATAATATTTTACTTAAGAAATAACTTAATTAAACATTAAAAAAAAAAAACCTAACTTACAGACATTTAACAATTGTTGAAAATTTCGTTAACATCTTAACGGAAATATCTTGATCAAAAATCAATTATTCAACTTAAGCTCTAGAAATTCATTAATATTAGTGAATATTCTTCAAACAAAAACGAATAAAGATATTAATACCACAAATACATCAATAATTAGACGGATAAAAATCATCGAACCTGTTATAGCCAGAAACATTATTAAGAAATACGTCAGGGCATTAACATTCGTAGAGTCACATCTTATGGAGAAAAGCACTCATGTTGAAGAGCAAAAAAAGATTGTTCGATGGCTCGCGACTTGTATACCAAATTACAAAGACAGACTTCTTATTTTCTGACCTATCGAGTACCCTTCGCTTTGTCACGTGACATCTGAGATGCAATCAGGCGCGCGGGAATTCTGTATCTTACGGAACAAATCAACATCACATTTACTTTCCCTATTAGACTACTGTAGGGATAATTTTCCCCTTTTTTTTTTTATTATAATTTAGAAACAGTACATGACAATTTTTTATTAATTGTGACATTTCGAGTAACATATTAACTTGGTGATTTCTTAAAAAAAATGAAGAATATTATCAAGGAAAAAAAAAAAAAAAAAAAACATGATGAACATTTCTAACAAAAATTGGTTAAAGTTCTGTTTGTTGATTAAATTCATAATCGTTTTTTAATTTTTTTGGATACTAAATAAAAAAAATTTCGGTATATCTTGAAAGCAGATAAAGAATAATTATAATTAAAATAAATTTAATTTACTTTTTTTTTTTACAAAACGAATTATAATAATTTAAATATTTTAATTAATTTTACACTAGGCATTGTATGCATCTTTGTTCAAAAAGATTTAAGGTATAATCAATTATTTTGTATTTAATAGAAAATAAATATAATGAAATTTAACATTGCATAGATAATTTGTTTGAAAACAGGAAGAAAATATATATCACAACAAAAAACTTATTTACTAACTATATAAATTACACATTCAAACATGTTGTAAATAACTATTAAGTTATCAGCACATATAGAAAAAAGGTTACCTTAAAACTTTTAGTGAAGTTTTGAACGAACACCTTAAGGGATGTTAACTAGAGAAGGCTGCATCCTCCTACTCTTTTATCGAGTCTGATAAAGAAATATTAAAGATTTAACATTCTTATTTAGGGATTTATCATGCCTACCCTCTACATAGACATAATCATTCGGATCTGTGTAGCAAAAAGATCCACCATGCATTCTCACAAAAAGCCATAACGTTGTACCCAAAGAGATCTTTCTTTCAAGGACGGGTTGACCCTTATGTTAGGCTTTGGACTTTGCAAGTTTTTTTTTTTTTTCTCCCGTTAGACTTTCGAATGATAATGGGAGAGGGAGAAAGAGAAAATGGAATATGCAGAGTCGAGTGAAGAGTTCCATGGAGTACGGTGGATACAATAGTCTAGAGAAGAGTTCTAGGCAGTAGGGAGGGTACAGAGACCCGTAAATGAACATGTTTTTAAGATGATTTTGTAAATGTTTGTAATACTACATAATTGTATTTTGTGTGTTATGTGTTGCAGTTGTGCAGTGCTGTCTTTCCAATTTTAATAAATATGGCAGCTAAACATCGTGTTTTTTTTTATTTTGAGAAATAATTTATTTCATATTTAGGAACAACACTGAATCAAAACCACATGCATATCCGGTCCTAAATTTTACTGGCGTTACTTATCTAGTTTGAATTCGACTCCAGTAGTTCGGATTCGTAGTAGGAAGTAGATTCTGTTATCCACTAGAACGCACTAGCTATTGAATGTCTTTTATAAAAGTAATTATTTATTTAGATGATTTGTAATAAAAAAAAATTTATTATTTTTTTTACAAATAAATATTTTTTCATAAGATTTTCAAAACAAAATATCTATTTCTTTTTCAGAAATGTTCTGTAAGATTTGTTTTTAAAAAAAATATGATAAATCGGATGACAATCATATATGTTGATTTATTTTCTATTAAACAGTTATAGCTCAGTAATTAATGATTTAAAATTATAAGAATATTCACTGCATGTATATAGATCATAATAGCAAAAATACACTAACCCACATCTTTACGTTTATCCATCACAATGAAAATTTATTATTTCCATTTTTAATTGTCTTATCAGAAGATTAATTGTACGAATCTTTTGGGATTCATTAATGAGATATGAAGCTGCTTAACTCATTAAAACAGCTTCCTATCTCATTCAATTCAGTTCAGACACTTCAAGGCTTAAATACACATTTTTTTTTTAAGAGATTAAATGATATTTTGGTTAATTAGAAAATAGTTTTATTATCCCCAAGATATCCCTTAAAACTGTTAGCTGGATACAACTTTATTTTATAAAACATATTGTCGTTTAACTTTTTTTTATTGTTCTATTAAAAAAATATAAAATGTTTATGTTACGCTATGAGAAAATCAGCATCAATTAATTGTTCAAAATAAAGATAAAGTTTCATTGCTTGAATTGGGGGCTTTATGGCATTACATTTTTTCAATGTATGTTCCATTTATGGTAATCACTTTTATTTGTATATTTATATCCTTATTTCTCCTTAAAAATAACTTTATATCTCCGTCATTTCATTTCGATTAATGGAGACTGAAGGAGAAATCATTAAATGAAAAACGAAAACAACAAATAAAGAAGTTCAATTTAGTCAAATTGGTAACATTTAATTAAACTTCATGTTCATTTGTGTATATATCGAATCGTAATCTGCGTTTTCGGATCGCAAATTGCCTATAAAACATTTAAAAACTATTTCTTTAATTGATTAAACTCTTTTAATGACGAAATTAAATTTTATTTTGTAGGAAACAATAAGACATCTTAAGAATTTGTATTATTCTTTATAAGAAAAACATTTATTAAATGTTTCTAAAGAAACAATTAATAAATTCATCATTGTAACTTTTTTCTTTTAATAAATTTGTAAAAGCAAATTCTGTTATGATTCTAGTCATTCAATCGTACAATTCATTCTGGCGATTGTTTGTTTCGTGGCTTGAAAAAAATACATTTTCGAAAAAGATGGTTAGTTAAAGGATTATAATTTTAACTCGCTTCAAATCACTATTTTCAAATAATCTGAAAATAACAAGCTAAAAAGTATGGAATAATTTAAATAATATAATAGCTCTTTGGAAGAAGTGTAATATGTATAGAATTATACGTATAGAAACGAGAAGGCAAATTTCTGGAAAGTAAAAATTGTGTCATCTCTCCACAAATAAAAATATTCTGCTTAGGAATGTAAAAAGATGTGTAAACATTTAAATATATTCAATAATAAGTTTTAATAAACATTATGTTTTTTGTTTGACATCATATATATTTTATAGATGAGTTAAAAAATTGAAATGGTTAAGCAAAAGCAAAATGTAATAATCTTGTAACTATGGAAGCACATTTAAAATGTCAAAAATGTCTCTGCAAAATTGAAAGAAATTAAAATTAAAATTGTATTAAAAATTAAATTTATTAAAAATAACAAGATTGCTGTAAAAAGACTTGTAATTTGAAAAAAAAAATGTTCATTGTCGAAAGATAAAATTTTCAGTTTTCCTCGTGTTTGTCAGAAATCTTCAATGAACAGATTGTCAAAAATCCTGCAACGTACTTTAAGTTGACATTATATATTATTAAATATGATTTCTAACTAATAAATTGTATTGCTGTATCATTTCCAATTAAAAAGTAATCATTATTTTTTACTTGCTTTATTTGGCGTTATAAATGTATAGTGTGTTTTGCTTAAAAGATAAGGCAAGTTTACTTGCAAGATTTTTTTTTCAAATTAAAATTTAAGTTTAAGAAGATTTTGTAATTTGGAAACAAAAATATATCATTGTCGGTAGATAAAATGTTTTGTTTTGCTCGTGTTTGCCATGAACCTCCCCCCTAAAAAAAAAAAAAACCAATTGAAATTTATGTAAAGTATTTTAATATGTCATTATCCGTTGTTAAATATAATTTCCATTTAATAAACAGTATTGTTGTAACATTTTAAATTAAAAAATAATCATTATTTTTACTTGCTTTATTTGGCGTATTAAATATATAGTGTGTTTTGCTTAAAAGAAAGTAAATTTTTGATACTATTATTTTAAAACCCTCTTTCCTCATTCATGACACAAATTAATGGCGTAAGGTTCTTCTACGAGAACTTTCAAGTCAGTTTACTGTTATGGATTGACCTGACAATTTCTCAAACATATGACATCAAATTCTTAGATCAATTCTCTTTCCCAGAAACTATAAAGGTCCCTTCATATTCATTAATTAAGGTAGGAACCTAACACGCAACAATCTTCACGTAATTCGTTGTCGGCTTAAATCCTGGCACGTCAGATTATGAGAATAATCTGTATTTAGAACTATTGTCTGAGGAAGCTAGAGAGTTATTTCACATAATATTGAGCAAGGATAAATAAGAATCATTAAGTAAATGCAATGTTGTTTTTGCTTTTACATGAGAAAGCTTGGCTACATGCAAAAATCTAAAATGTTGAAATTGACACGATGTTGCAATAATAAGATATTTTCTTGTAGTGTCTGTTCCAGATATTGACTCATATGTGTCAGATTTCTGTTACACGTTACATGAAACAAAAGTAATCTTTCTTGGCATTAATATTTAATCTTATACTGAAGTAAAATAAAAAAAAGTAGTAATTAGTGAAATTGGAATTATTAAATAAATACGGTTAAATAAGAATCATTAAGTAAATACAATGTTGTTTTTGCTTTTTTACATGAGAAAGCTTGGCTACATGCAAAAATCTAAAATGTTGAAATTGACACGATGTTGCAATAATAAGATATTTTCTTGTAGTGTCTGTTCCAGATATTGACTCATATGTGTCAGATTTCTGTTACACGTTACATGAAACAAAGTAATCTTTCTTGTATTAATATTTAATCTTATACTGAAGTAAAATAAAAAGTAGTAATTAGTGAAATTGGAATTATTAAACAAATACGGTTAAATAAGAATCATTAAGTAAATGCAATGTTGTTTTTGCTTTTTACATGAGAAGAGCTTGGCTACATGCAAAAATCTAAAATGTTGAAATTAACACGATGTTGCAAAAATAAGATATTTTCTTGTAGTGTCTGTTCCAGATATTGACTCATATGTGTCAGATTTCTGTTACACGTTACATGAAACAAAGTAATCTTTCTTGGTATTAATATTTAATCTTATACTGAAGTAAAATAAAAAAGTAGTAATTAGTGAAATTGGAATTATTAAACAAGTACGGTTAAATAAGAATCATTAAGTAAATGCAATGTTGTTTTTTTCTACAAGTGAAAGCTTGCCTACATACAAAGATCTAAAATACTGAAATTAACATGATATTGCAATAATATGATATTTTATTCATGATTTTGTCATATGTGTCAGATTTCTGCCCCTAGTTGCATGACACAAAGTAATCTTTCTTGGCATTGATATTTATTCTTATACTGAAGTAAAATAACAAAAAAAGTAGTAATGAGTCAAATCAGAATTATTAAATAAATAAGGTTAAATGAAAATTATTAAATAAATGCAATGTTCTTGTCTTTTACAGGTGAATGCTTGCCTACATGCAAAAATCTAAATTGTTGCAATTAACAGGATGTTGCAATAATAAGATAGACACTACAAGGTGTCTATTCATGATATTGACACATATGTGTCAGATTTGTGCCATACGTTGCATCGCATAAAAGTAATCTTTCTTGGCATTAATATTTTTTTATACTGAAGTAAAATAAAAAAGTAGCAACTAATGAAATCAGAATTATTAAATAAATATGGTTAAGTCAGAATTATTAAATAAATATGGTTAAATCAGAATTATTAAATAAATACGTTTAAATCAGAATTATTAAATAAATACGTTTAAATCAGAATTATTAAATACATAAAATGTTGTTCTTTTTTGCATGTGAATGCTTGCCTACAAGAAAAAAAAATCTAAAATGTTGAAATTAACATCATCTTGCAATAATGGATATTTTCTTGTAGGGTCTATTCATGACATTGACTCATATGTGTCAGATTTCTGTTACACATTGCATGACATAGAGTAATATTTCTTGGCATTAATAATTATTTTTATACTGAAGTAAAATAAAAAAAGTAGTAGTCAAGTGATTACTGATAATTGAATTTTTTAAAAGCAAATATGCATATTTAATTGGTGTTTTTTATAATTAAAGCAATTCAATTAGATTTCAAAAAGAGAATAGTTTGAATTAAAAAAAAATGTTACATTTTTTTAATTTGATTTTTGCTATGTTTGTTTTCAAAAGTTAAAAAAAAAATAGGAAAAAGCTAACAAACATGTTGATATTACAGAAAAAAACAGTTTAATACTTAAACCATTAGTTATTTTGAGTATTCCTTTATTTTTTTACCTGAAAATAAACAATATCCTTTTCAGAAAAAGATTTTTCAGTCTTTTTTTTTCTATGCGATGTTGAATTTAACGTTTCTATAATTAACTTCAAACTATCAGAAGAATTCAAATTATCTATATTTCCTCGCTAGTTAAATTCGGTGTAAGATTAGGAATATTAAAATAGTTTTTGGTAGTAAAGATGCTTTTGTTGAATTCTATTAAGACTTAATTTTCAAACTGTGTTTATTATTTAAGCTTCGATAAAACTAATAAATTCTTTGCTTTATAAATTTATAATTGAATTTGTTTTGCTGTTTTGAAATTTGTCTCAAGGATTATTTAAAACTCATTTAATAGAGAAACTATATTAAGAAAGAATATTTAAAATTTTGAGAGCCTAATGCAGCCATTTTTATTTTAACTAATGTTAAACTAATGTTTTTTGTTTATTATCTCTTCAATTTCATACTAATACTTTAAAAATTATTAAAGTAAAAAAAACATTAAAAATTAAATCGAAGTTAAAAGTAATTCAAAATTCATTACTAATGAACGAATATCGAAATGTCCTTTTCTTTAAGAAATTGCAATGAAATTATTATACAAAATATAGCAATGGATAATATAAATATTTATTATATAATTATATTCTTTCAGATTGTTTTTTATCACAAATATAATGCAATGTTTAATTATTATTCCTATAAATAGTTTATTTACAATTCTTTAAATGCAGATACGTCTTTATAACAAATAGTAAAATAAAAAATTAAAAACTTTATGCAACACATAACTTTTGTATTTATACTGATATAAAATTTTAATGATTTTCAAATTAGATTTTTTTTTTAAAAAAGAGCAATTTGTCAAAACACAAATACTAAAACACTTTCAGCCAAATATTTTATCTATAATATATTAAGGGTTTAAATATAATCTTGCTCGTGATGTATTCTAAATAGTATTAATGATTTTGAAAGTATTAATTTCTAATTTTAACTAGAAGTTAATTATATATATACTAGCAGAACACGGCATACGTTGTCCTGCCAAAAATATGCATTGTAGAACATCACATATCGAGAATATATTCTCCCTGTTCCAATATATGTGCACACTAATTTTTATGGACATCATTTGAGTGGTATATAAGATGAAATGCTGCAGCACCATCTGGTGACAAGTAACAATAAAGTGGATAGTGCGAACATATATTCTATACTCGAATACGTATTATTACCAATTTTCGTATTATTTTTGTTGAACGATATAGAAATTGATATACTGCAGCACCATCTGATGGCGACTTACAACAAAGGGGATAGCAAAAAAACATTCTCCATGTTTTGTTAAACACACAAAAAATTTCATCAAAATCGGTCCAGCCGTTTAAGAAGGGTTCAGTGACAAACACAAGTACAGAAGAATCCTGATTGCAGTGTCACCTACCGGGTCCAATTTGAATCTAAACCACCCAGGGATCCATTCAAACACCCAGAAAAAATTTCATCTAAATCTGTCAAATCGTTTAGTAGGAGTTCAGTAACAAACACATGTACAGAAGAATTATTTATATATAACAATCGAAGCACAAAACGAACACCACCATATTAAAAGTGCAAAAATAGGCAATGGTATGCCCCTGCTTCATCATAGATGAATCCAGAAGCTATGTGAAAAAATGTCATATAATTTAGAAATCTGTTATGTCGTTTTAGTCCAATTTTCTGCTTATAATTTTATTTAAAGACGAAATTATTTATAATATAAAATTTAAAAAAAAGAAATACTTTTACTATCGTATAAAAATTACACTACATTTGTCCGAATTTTTAAATTTATCTACATGTTATTCAATTTCCTTTTAAACAACTCAATTTTTGTGAAATACTTAAAAATCTGTTAAAGTAAACCTTTCTCAAATAAAAAAAAGGGGAGGAGATATTAAATCCTACACCCTACATTATTTTCTATTCAGTTATTCTGATGCTCTATATTCGCATTGGTAGCAAAAATAGCGCTGCAATCGACACTTATAAATGTTTCACTATCCAAAAAGCTTTATATGAATGTCTTTCTTCACAAAAATAAAGCAAGAAATATCTAGTCATGGCGCAGTATAATTGTTAAAATTATGGGCGCCATAGAACAAATGTCTATTTATTTGAGGTATAAAGATATAAAAATAACATTTTGAATAATCTCTGTTTTATAAAATGAATAATAATCTCTGTACCTTTTCTTTGAAATGTGAAAGTTTATTTTTCATGTTGATATAAGAATGTTTTAAATAGTTCTTTTTCAAGAATTAATAACCATTTTTAAGAATGAAATTAATTAAATACCTGAGGTAATTTCTTTTTTTTTTTTTATAAATGTTGTAGAGAAAAATTTTATATGTAAAAAAAAAAAAAACTCAGTGAGAATAAAAAGAATTTAAATTGGTATTAATCTGGATTGGAGAACTATTTCATCTCATTTCAATCTTCTTCAACTAATTAGCTAATTAAGAAAAATGAGCTCTTGCACTGAAGAAGAAGAAAAATTTCCATAATTCAGACGTGCGAAAAGAAATCTCTGAAAATAATCTGGAAATTAAGTCTTACAAATAACAATTTAATTTTATGTTCTTAACTTTGACTGTTTATTCATCACTTTTTTTTCTTATAACTATTCTGCTTCAGATTCGTTATAAGAATTAAGGCAAAAAAGAACTCAACCTCAGTTAACCCTAACATGGCCGCCGGCTAATAAGAACTACCGCTGGACCAGAAAGTCGTTTGCTTCACAAAATTCGATTTCATTCCACTCGGTTCTTTATTTCCCTCTACTTTTTTTTTTTCTTTTTAACTATGTTTTGCATTTTTATGAATATAGGCTGACAAAAAGACAAGAATTGTTGTCTCCACAAAAAGCAATTTTCTGAATGAATTGAACCGTTTATTACCCTCACTTCGATGACCGGACATAAAGTTAATTTATTTCGCATTTTCCCTTAAGTCACAGGAGTGCTCTCTTAGTAAAATTGTCTCAGGTGTGGCAAAGAATATATAAATTTTTTTGTCCTAGATCAATGCAATTTCCATAAAATTCAGGCAGATAAACTGGAAAAGTTTGCTTCTAAGAAGATTCATGATCTCAATTACATGTATATGAGTCTAGGAGTAACAGCATATTAAAAACTTTTGATACAATTAACATGGTTTGTCTGTTTATCTTTATTCACAACTGAATCTTTCTTTTGTGTTAAAAAATAAATAACAATTGCAATTCAATCTTCTCCCTCTTCATGTAAAGATTGCATTGCAATTTATAAAATTATCGCTCAATAATAAGCTAATGCTATTGGAATAAACTTCTTTAAAGATAATATGTTCTTCTTTATTAACTGAAAATACAGGGAGGTTATTATTAAAGCCCTACTTTGAAAATGCTGTAAAAAAAAAAAAGAAACACTTGTCGCAATGAGTACAAATTTGATCTGAAGATATTTGAAGTAAGGGAAAACGGTATGGCATCAAAAAAAAAACAAAATTCCAAAAAAGTTCTACCGATTTTTCCCATTCAATTTGGTATGATCTTCATTTTTTCAGTCAAAAACCGAAACAAGCAAGCACGTTGAACACTATAGTTGGTTTAATGTGCAACTCATGCCAAATTCGTTGCAATTTCGATTCAAAATATGACTGGCAGTCGAATTTACTTTCTTTTATCCCGTTTACAGCGCCATATATTAACACACTTTGGAACTTTTTTTGATGCCGTACCGTTTACCCTTTTTTCAAGTATCTTCAGTTCAAATGTGAACTCATTGTAATGAGTGGTTTTTTTTTTTTACAGCACTTTGAAAGTGGGACTTTAATTATAACTACCCTGTATATATGAAGGAGCGAACTTGATGTTTTTTTTTTATATGTATACACATATTGAATGGCGATAATCAATACAGAATCGTAATTTTAAAAAATTAATAAAGATGATTAAAAAAAACTTTTTTTAACCAAAGGTATATCTTAAATATAATTTACATCTTTTCAGTTTTAAAATATTTTCCCAAAATGAACTTGCTATTTTTAATAAAAAAAAAAATTAGGTAGCAATTTTAGAAAACTGAATAAAATATGTTTATATCAATTATGATTGAATGAATTATAAAAAAGGGACAATAAAAAAAAGGGACGATCTTTGAAATATAAATTCTCTACCAAATTAAAGCACAAAAAGCTTAGCTAATTGTGAGAACATATTTTAACTTTGCTGAAATTAAATTGCATTGTCCTCAAGTGACAAATACTCAAATTAAAAATTTTAAATAAAATTTTTAATCCCATGCGACCTAATTTTACACCGAATTCATTTATTTAAATTAATATCAGCGTGCATAAAAGTTTGGTTAAATAGAAGAGAGATGTCCATGTTTAAAATACTATAATTTGTCTATGAAATTCTGGCATTTAATTAGATATTTTTTTGCTTCTTATATTTTATACGTTTTTTAGATATGGTAATATCTATTCTTTTGTTCAATTACGTTTTTATTCGAACTTCTTTTTGTTATTTGTGCATAATTATAAATAATAATTTTTCATTTTCTGAGGTTTAAATTAATGTAAAATTGGAGGTTTTTGTGTTTATACTTAACAAACTCATTATTCAATTCAAAATCACCTCTACGTAATTAGATTAAGGCCAAATTTTTAAATAAATAAGTTGCAAACATTGATTTTAGTATAGATGTAGCTATAGAAAAATAAAATTTATTGTATTTTGGGTTTGTTAATTATATTTAAGAAAACATTATGTTCAATGAAGAATTAAAAATAAAATACAAACAATACATATCTAGAATAAAAAAAGTTTTATCTAAAAAAGCATAAAAAAATATATATATATATATATATATATATATATATATATATATTCATCAACCTTTGACTAAAATTTATACAACTCAGTGGAAATAATTTAATTTATCTAAGTATTCTTAATTTAAAACGTACAGCTCAACATAGTAATTAAACACAAAATAGCTATATAAATCTAATAAAAATCTTACTGCTAAAAAGATTTTCACCAAAGATTTGTTAAATTGCATCAGAAATCTTAAAAGATTTACTTCCATCATAATAGGACTAGCTAGTCTTCTCGAATAATAGCATTTAGATATCTGACAACGACACAATTTCCATTTGTTGAAGCCAGCATGGCTAAATATCTATGAATTCCACATTTAACATCTAGGATAGCTCTTAAGATGATATTCAGAGAATTCAGTAAATGATTTAGATATTTCGTATTATAATGGAATTTCAGATTCATTTTAATGAAGGCCTACGTGTCTAGATAGAATTAGGTAATGTTGGTACAAAATCACGTTGCTATAGATAATGGCAGATATTTATGAACATTTTATTCTAAGATTTCAAGTATATATTAAGAAATATTATAACATGATAAATTCAATTTTTATGACTCAAAATAATCTAAATCCGTTAAAACGCAGCGTAACTTTAACCAAATTTCTAATCAATATTTGCATTTTATTTAAATATCAGCAATAAATTCTTTTTCAACCTAGAATTAATTTGTCATGTGATCAAAGAAACGAAAACGATTTAATCGATTAATCGAATGAAATCGAATTTTAATGAAATGCAAAGTTCTAATTATTTGCTAGAATTTTTTATTTCATCATTTACCCTACTATTACATGTAAAAAAAAGGATGTTTTAAGAATTTGTATTTATTTTGAATTGAATCCATAAAAATAATATATTTTTAATTTATATTATTATATTGCTTTATTACAAATAAAAAATTTATAATTTATAATACAAATGTAACATTAAACATTTTTAAATACTAAATATATATATAACACTAATACAAATACAAATTTTTTACAAATATATAATTTATTACAATTTTAATTATTTATATTGGTTTTTTTTTGCTATTACATGTAAATATAATAAAGGTTTTAAAATTTTGTATTTTTTTTAATTGAATCAATAAAAAATCATATATATTTAATTTAAAACTTCAGATATTCTTTATTTCAAGCCACTTAAATGGATAAACGCATTTCTAAATTATAAATTTCTCAAAACATAATGAATTTTTAAAAATAATTTTTTATTAATTAATCAATTTGTTCAACAAATTTATAAAATTTATTATTAAATTTTTAAAGTTTATGATCATTGAAAAGTTGAATTGTTCAAATTATCCTATTTAAAAATAGGATAATATCCTAATATCCTGATAATTATCCCATTTTAGCATAACTTTAACCAAATTTCTAATCAATATTTGCATTGTATTTAAATTTTATCAACAAAAAAAATTGTTTTCAAGCTAGAATTAATTTGTCATGTGATCGAAGTTGCAAATTATTCCTCTTAATTTTAATGATATGTACAGTTCTAATTATTTACTAGAATTTTTAATTCATCGTTTATCCAATTATTACATGTAAAACAAGTAATAAAAAAAAAAAATTTAAAGTCAATTCCTTCTTTTTTTATTCACTATACTGCAGAAAGTCCTTTATAAATGGCTTTCAATTATTTTTTATAAGTTTATCTGGCGCCATCTATTGGTAGATATATGCAACTCAAATCTAAAAAAAACCCGGAAATTAATTAATTAAATTTAATTACTGAATTAATATTTGAAAAAGCTGTATTAACATCCAGTGTCATCCACTACAAGTTCAAAAAAAATTTATTTGAACTTGAGTGGATGAATAAAAAAGTATTTTATGAACGATTGAAAATTTGAACAAGATATATATAAGGAGAGTGTGAGCTAATAGAAGGAATTAAAAAAAAAAGGAAGGTTTTAAGAATTTATATTTATTTTGACTTGAATCAGTTAAAAATCATATATTTTTAATTAAAAACTTCAGGTATCCTTAATTTTGAGCTGCTTAAATGGGTAAAGGCATTTATGATTTTTAAAACATAATTAATTTTTAAAAATAAATTTTATTAACTAACCAATTTGTTGAAGAAATTTTTAAAATTTATTACTAAGTTTATGAATATAGAAAATATTGCTTGAATAATCCTATTTCAAAAAAAAAACGGATTGAACTCAAAGTATTTCAGAATTATTCAGGTATTTAAGGCATTTATTTAAAATTAATTAATTATTAATTAATTATTGAAAATTATTTAAGCATTTGAAAATTATTTAATTATCTAAGAGAAAATTAAATAATTTTCACAATTTTAATTAATGTCGAAATTGAAAACAATTTTTAATAAAAATAGTTATTTACGTAAATTATTTTGATTTTATATATTCGAAATATTTTTTATTTTATTTAAATCTGCCCTTACCTAGAAATAAATTTAATATAAAGGGCCAATAGTTTTGATTAGTGTAAATTTAAACTATTTCAATTAAATTATAAAGCAAACATGCTAAAAATAAATCTAAATCTAAATTATAAAGCCGAAATTCGTTCAAATCTTATCCATTTTGAATTTTTAACATGAAAACAAAAGTCATCTCTAATGATGTAACTTCTGCCTAACTAAGCCAAAGGTGATGAAACTTATTAAATTCATTTCATAATTATGTTAATTAATTAATTTATAATGCTAATTAAAGTTTGTCGGAAGTTTTTCATCCTTTGCGAATTGTGATTTAATTAAATAGAAGTTTTTTTCTATAGGAAAAGATCTTAATAAGAAATCGAGAAAAAAAAAAGGAAATAAAAATTTCGGAAGTGTTCGTTAACCTTTAGAAAGTGAGGAAAATAATTATTTAGGATAACATTATTATGTTGACATGGTTAACTGAATAATTCGTTTTAAAGTTGAGAAATTTAAATTGATTTAGAGAATGAATATTCAGACAATTATTAGAGAAGGGAAAAAAACTCAATTATTTTCTCACTTGGTTAAGAAAAGAACTATGGCAGATAATGTAGTTAAACTCATAATTAATTAATTTTATTCCATAATGATAATGATGTTTACGTTATTTATGTTGATCCATACAGTTATATTGCATACAGAATATTTCTTGCAACACTGTATTTTCGTTATTATTTTATTATCGCTATTTCCATTTATCTTTCTTTAAACTAAAATGACATTAGTATAATTCAAACCCATGAAAATATTATTATAATATTGAATTAGTAACTTAATTTACAGCAATGTTACTTTATGAAGTTTACATTTAACTATGATAGAAATATTCATATATTCATTCGAAATTACTTAAGTAAAAGAAATCTGTTTGTAGATTTCACTTTAATCTTTTAAAATCCTAGTAAGATATATTAAAGTTATTAAATTTAGAAAATATTTGACAAACTTATATAGTTATTCACCTTGAAGTTATATTTTTCAAAATAACGTTAATATAATATCATCTAGTTTTATGAGAGTTGTTTTGTGAATGGCTTTTTAGTAAAATGCTGCAAATACCTAAAACCAATATTTTGGTGTATATATATATATATATATAACCGTATATAACTAGTATAAAATGTAAATATCCTCTGTGATTAGAATACTAAATTAAAAAAAAAAGTGATTGATGAATGTTTTGATTTCTTAATTATATTCAACAAATAATTTATAAACCTAGATAATTTATTAATTTAATTTAATTTATATAATTTATAACACGGTTTGTTTATTTTTGCAACTTGAGAAAGAGTGTGTAAATAATTCCGTGTCTTGTTTTTACGAGTCAGTTTTAATTAGAGCTTTGACGAAGCAAGAAGAATCTGATTATATTATAAGCCATACATTATAATATATGCAACATATGCAATTACATAATATTTTATTCATCACTGCCTGGCATTAGGATGGTGCTAAGATAAATGCCGGATTATAACTTTAGGAAAAAGAGGTTATAATTTTTTTTCCTACAATTTAAAATTATAGATAAACATGGGATTTCGTAACCTGTTCATTATTGGCGGCAAGATTACACGGATGCAACTATAATTCATTCGTTTACGTAACTATAATTCATTGTTAATTATGGCCTTGACAACTCCCAATCACTGTGAATGTGAGATTTCCAGCAAATGCATAATAAAACAGATAGGCTGTTGAACTCAGGGAAATTCATTGCTCTGCAGTGGATTCCAAACCATTACGGGATATATGGAAATGAACAGGTTGATATGTTCGCCAAGAATGGATCCCAAATGATACAACCTTTGCCTTTGCGTCATATAAGGCAGCATATATATTTATCTTTTAAATTCAATCGTTTCAACCTGTATAGAGAGAAGGCATCTGAGAAAAAGTGGAATTCCCTATTGAATAAGTCAACAAGATTTCCCAGTTCCTTGCCTAGGGCGATCAGTGTGGCCTGCTTTAGACTTGTCACGGGCCATGACTGCTTGCAGAGTCACCTGGACTGGACTCAATAGGCCTGGCTGCTACAGATATCTGCCCCCTTTTCGATTACGGCATGCCCATGACTGGAGAGCATCTAATCATATGTCCTACTGTTCTTAACTGTATAACTTTTTGTATTACTGTCAATGCCTGTAGTAATTGCTTTTGTCGTTCTTTACTATATTTGGCTGCTAATCGACTAATGGCCGGGAAGGCATGGGATAAAAAAATACTTACACTCTCAAACTTTAATCAGATTTGTATGACCAACATTAGAAGGAAAGTTACGACTAAAAGTAATAAAATTTTTAAACATTTTATTTACTATTTCATAAAAAATGTATATGAAAACCGCTATGCTATTTCATAAGAAATGTATATGAATAGACGTATAAAAAAAAAACTAAGCAAATTTGCAAATTCTTCCCTACCACTTTTCTCCGAGTTCAAAAGAATTTTTTTGCAAAATTTTTTATTATTTTATTTTGCTCCAGATTCATGAATTTTCTTAGTGTAAAAAAACCTGATTTATCTGTATAAAAGCAAATGGAGCTAATTGGGCCATAATTAAATATCTTTTTAATACTTTTTTTCTAAAAAGCATACCTTAAAATCCTGCCGATATCTAATTGCCGAAAAAAAAAAAGGCGACCGTCTAATTTGGAGACACGAATTTTGACTGCTGCCAAGAAAACATTAAAAGCATTTTATTAATAAAACGATGAAAAATATTCGTAAGAAGTGGCTCTCACTTATCAAATCAATATAATTCATTCAGAAGCTTGATTAATGCTTATCAAATTAGTAGAAAGCAAAAGCGCTGAAAGTCTCCAAGAGTCTCCGTTAATTCTTTTACCTTATTTAGCACTGAGAAGCGAAGGTATGTCAATTAGTACGCAGAATCAAGCTGAAAAATTGCATTAGATGTAGAAAAATTTACACAGTAAGCGAAATCAAAGGAAAGCTTTCAAACACTTTAAATATAACTAAGTAGTCGGAAGACGTGAAGGCAAAATACCTTTGATTTTGAAATTTCAATTATGTAGAAGGTAATTTAAGTTAAATAAAGTGTCACAAGTGTTTGAGATTCAATGAATTATTTAATTCCGCGATTTATTTTCTAAACTTTGATAGGAATTCGCCTTTATTATGTATGCTTGAAAATAAATTCTTTAATGTCATTCCTGACTAGAGTGAAATTTGATTTCTGATTGTTCTAACAAAGAATTAGATTTGAAATTTATGTTTATTTTATTGTTTAGTTCAGTCTCTTGGATTGTTTTGGATAAATTTAAATTAGATTAACATAAATCATTGAAAAAATTATCAGTTTTGGCATTTTCAGAATATTTATTTTGGAATTCTGGACTGTACCTTCCTTCGTTTTAGGCTTAGCACATACAATACTATAAATTTTTCTAAATGAGGCAATAAAATTTAAAAATGATAATGATAAATTTAAAAAGGATTGATGAAGTTAACAGAAATAATGATTCATACTATTTACGATGTGAAAGTGATTTAAAAAATTTTTTTAACAATAGAAGAAAATAATAATTATTAATGAAAAGTATGATTAGAACAATAGTTGACAAGAAATTATTAATATTTATTTAATTTGCTATTCTATGTATCTTTTATTACTTTCTTCTAAATTTAAATAATTCTTTTTATTTATTTTTTTTTTATTTTAGACAAAATTTCAACAAATGTGTTGCTTTGAGTTATAAATAGCCTGCAAAACACTGTTCTAAAGTTTAAAGTAATTAGATAATTTGATGCTCAAAATGAAGGTGAACATACGAACGTTTGACATTCAAACTATTGCTGGTTGATTCAAAATCCGAATAAAAAGCTTTTGTTCTTATTACAGTGATAGTTAAGATAAATGAGCAGGCTTGAAAGTCATTCAGTTGGTCTCTAAGAAAAGGACGCGAAGCCCTAAATTGTAGTGGCACAAAGTTAATGTAGAGTATCAAGCTGTTGTGGTCCGTCTTAGATAATGCTGTAGAGCTAGATAATGATAATGATAACAGTACTTATCTGCTATTAAAAGTCTGATGGTCTAACGGTTAACAAATTAAGACATTTGAACGTCGCAGACAAAGGTTGGCATTTGTCAACAACAATTCGAGAGGAAAACCTAGAATTTGATATGAATGGAAAACTTTATATAACATATGTTATATTATCGTAAAAATAATGACGTAATTTTGCGAGATCGAAGTAAATTGCTCAGGCTGAACAATTTTTAAAAATCTTTTCGTATAATAGATATAAGTCAAACTTGATGATATATTATTATTATTATTACTAATATTTTGATAGTTAATACAAAATAATAAGAACTGATAATTTTCAAAGATATTTTAATGATAAATGTGTTAATGATTCGCATATATTTTGAAATTTGATTTTTAACTATACAATATTTATTTTATCAACAAAAAAAATGTCTTATATTATCAACAAATATTTAAATAGAACAAATTTGACATGTTGTTAAATTATGAAATTATTTCAAAAGAAGTATTTCATAAGTTAATAACATATCAACTAAACATTTAAAATTGATTATCAAAATAAAAATTTATGAAAACTAACATTAAAACTTATCGTTCATAATCGTTTATTAAAATATGAAAAAATGTTTAACAGAAGAACTTTATTGAAGTAATTATAGAAAATATGAATATGAATGTTTTATTATAAATGTTATTTCAAATTTAAAAAAATAAATGAAATTTATATTATTTGATCTAAAAATAAGATAAAATAAAAATATTGCATTTTAATATTAAATGTTTATTACTTTAAGTTTTTATTGAACATTTACTGAACCTTTAAAATTGATTTTCAAACTAAAAATTATGAAAATTAACATTAAAACTTATCATTCATCTATACATTTATTTAAAATATGAAAGAACATTTAATAAAACGCATGCTTTATTGAAGTAATTAAAGAAAAATATGAACATGAATTATAAAATGCGTATTTCAAATTTTAAAAAAATGAATAAAATTTATATCATTTGATCAAATGAGATAATATAGAAAAATAATGCATGTTAATATTAAATACTTATTTTTTTTAAAGTTTTTATAAAACGTTCCAATTAGTAATTAGTTTTTTATTTCGAAACATTTCATCACTAAAAAAAGTGAGCGTGGCTTTATGTCAATGAAAAATAATGTATATGAATAAAATTCATCATTACTTTATGGTAATTTTTAGCTATGGTTAAGTGAACAGTGATTGTTTTTATTTCCGTTACATACATATCTTTTTTTGTATTAATTTTTCATACTTACATGCTTGAAAAGTTTAAAAAAATTCAAAATTTCCAATCATTATAAATGAAATTGTCAATTTCTTTTTAAATTTGAACTTCGAGAGCATTTTTTGTTCATTATGGTAATAAATGAAGCCAAATATGAAGTGTGGGATTTTTTTATGCGATAAAAAATTAAAGCTGTTTATTTATTAATTTTTTTTCCATATGCAAACGATATTTTTTTAACGTAGTTTATATTTTATGCTTGTATGTTTGTTAAAAGAAATTTAAAAGAATTCGAATTTATTCGTTTAATTCATGATTAATTTATTGATATCGAAAAATATTTAATTATTTACAAAAACTTGTTGTGGACTCAAAGGTAGAAAAAGTAGATTACAAATATTTTTATTAGTTTCTGGTAATAAAATGAACTTTTTTATTTAATTAGCTAATGCTATCACCTTGCTCCAATAGAGGTCGCTGCTGTTTTGGTAATGAGTTTTTTAAAACTTTCACATCCGAGAATTGTAACACTAACACTATTAAAAATGTAAAAACAGAAACTGTGAATAATTTGCGCTCTATTGACTGCTCTAAGGCATTTTGCTCAAGAGTTGGAAAATTTTCTTTCGTGTCATTAGTTGCGATAATCACAAATATTTAATTCGCACTCGTTCATTTGCATCTAAATCCTGTAGTATTCATGAGTGGCTGATTGGTTCGCGTGGAAATAAAATCTCGCAAACTTTTTTTTCCCTTTTCAACTTGTAAAAAGGACTTTATATTTATAATGCAAGAAAGGACATTTTTTTCCCTCCATCCAGTTCTAAGAAGTAAATCTTACTGAGGTTAATTAAAAATCATAAAGATTCTAGAAGCTAAAAAAAAGAAAGTATAATAATCATAATTCGTAATTGGTGGTAAAAATGGAATTGTGCCTTCGGCTGTGTGTTGTATGGAGATTCGCTATCGCTTGCATTATTTTCCGTGAAAAAATAATTCATAGAATTAATGATACTTCGTCACTTTTTTTTTCTGACGGTTGAACTTTTTTCTTTTTTTTCGCAACTGCCTTCTAGCCTTTTAATGGTAGATTTCAAATAAGCCTAATGAATGTTAATAAGATTTTGTGAAAGAATGTTACCTAAAGGTGACTGATTAATTAAGGTGCTAATAAAAATTTCGATTTTCTGCCGGTGCTGATTGTTTGTAAAAATTGGGTCGTGTAAAAAAAAATATGTATATTTGAATGTTTTAGGAAGTATATTTTGTATTTTTGAAATGCAATATTCAAAGATGTGATCATTAAAAACAAGTGCTAATTGAAGGAAAATATGAAATAAAGAAGATATATTAGTACAAAATTTCTTGCTTCTAAAAGTTGTGTTAAAATCAAATCATATTATTAATTTTATATATTCAAAATGTTTATTATATTCTGAAATTTTTTTAAAAAAAATTATTTAATTATTTTTATTAATTATTGATTATTAATTTATTTTTATTTAATTATATTAATTAAATTATTAAAAAATTATTTATTAATTTTTTAAAAATTAATTATATTAATTGTACAAAAAAAATTTTATTTTAATTATTCATATACGAATAATTTTACAAAAATTATTTATTCATATACGAATACGAAATAATTGTACAAATACGAATAATTTTTCATATTAAATTATTCATATACGAATACGAATAATTGTACAAATACGAATAATTTTTTTAAATGAAATAATAATGAATTTTAAGTGGAACTAATTATGATATAAGATCGTATTTAAAAAATATGAATATTGAAATAATTAATAAAAAAATACATCCATTTTGATGGGGTGTATTGAGGGTCATGACTGTATGAAATATATTAACTGAACAAAGAATATAATCGATTTGTCGAAGTGTTTCTTTTTGCTTTAATTAATTTATAGAATTTCGAATACTTTTTTAAACAAATGTTGGGGCAATTAAAGTCAACAAATTTTGAGGTAAAAATTAAGATAGATAAATAGTACTCTAGTCCAAGATGCTGAAACATATGCTTGCATTTGGTGTTTTGTTATTTACAATAATTCTAATTGAGAAAATTTAAATTTGTAAGAGAATAATGGAACAAAGAATTAATCGTATGTCAACATTAATCATATTTTATTTTACAGAATAAAAATTGTTTGTAAGTATTATATTGTTAAATTGTGTGTTACTTACCAAAACATATTATTTAAAAATCTCATAAATATTAAAAAAAAAATAAGTCATATTTGTAAAAAGCCAGCATACTATGATTACATGAAATCTTGTCATTTGTCATTTCTCCATTAAATGACCAAATGCATGTAACTTTTTTGTTGTGTTTCAAGAGTTTTTTTTTTCCGATTTGCTGAATTAATATGCTGAATTAATATCAATATAAATTGAATGAAGCATAATCAAAAAATATTTTTCACTTTACAAAACAACATCTCAGAATAAATTAAAATAAGACATTAAATCTTTGAATAATATTATTTTTCTGAAATTAATCTTGTTGGAGTTCTCCATTACCAACTTTTTCAAGAAAAGGGGTGGGGATGATATAAATGAATTTCTTAATGGGTTAAAGAAATAAGAACATAATAGTACAGAAAAGGAAGAGTCAATTCGAAGAATACTTAATAACCATGAGAATATGATGATGTGTCTTTTAATTAAGGAATAAAATGAATTTGAGAATTCTAATTTAATGATGTCTTATGATGATTTTATGAAATTTTAGCCCTATTATCTGTGATGGCATTACAACAAATATTAAATATTTGTATACATAAAAAATGTAAATCATAAGCATCAAACATAATAGTTGTAATCAAAAGAATTCGATTTTTTCAGTAACTCCAATTCAACAAAAAAAAAAAATCTTTTAAAACTCCGATATACTGTACATAAAAGATTAAGCAAAAATATGTTTATTTGGCGATATTTAAGATGGTAATATTTTAATTGAAATTCAATGAAATATTTCTATCTAATATCTATTTACACTTTCACGTATTTTTATAGTAAAAGAAAAGAAAAAAAAAAGGTGTTATAAGAAAAGTGTATTGCTATTATGTATTATTATTATTATTTTGTAATTAAACAAGTATAAAAGGGTTTTCATACCTAAGACATTGAAAATTATATGTAATATGATTTCTTAAGGAGAAAATTTGTTTTGAATAGTAAAATTAAATTTAAAAATACATTGTAAAATTTAAAAAAAAAATTCAATTTTTTAAAATAAAAAAATTTTTTATTATTTTGTAATCAGACAAGCATAAAAGAATTATCGTGCCTAAAATACTATAAATAATATGTGATATGATTTCTTAAGGATAAAAATTTCTTTTGAATAGTAAATTTGAAATTAAAAATACATTTTGAAAAAAAAAATTAAAGAAAAAAAAAAAGGTTATATAAAGTTGAAACATTCCCATATATCTTCGGTATATATATGCATTTTGAAACGCATTGATAGCATAAATCCGAGCCTCTATTCTGACCGCTTCCACTGACTCTAATTTCCTGACTACAAAAAGTTTCAATCGTAAAAAATGACTGGGAGCATCTGGATTCTAGAGGTCAAATACAGAAAACACACTTCTGCAGATTTCGGGTCTGATTACTTTTCTTTTATTGCCCTGGAGATACGAAAAGAAACACCTGTTTCGAGAGTCAGCATCGGATCATAAGAGGAAAAAGTAATTTCAGTCTTCCAGACTCATCCTCTGAACACAGGCGAAAGAAAATGGAAGAAGATATTTTTCATTAGTTTAGAACTTCACTGAAAAATCACGATTTTTATTGTTTATAACATTTATAGGTTCGAAAATAGTTTGTTCACATTAAAAAAATGTGACGTTATTTTTTTAGATATTTTTATAATTAATATTTTTTTTTTATTTGTGAAAATATATTGTATGTGAAATGAAATGTAGTGAACTGAAATGTAATGTAGAAATTAATTAAGAAATCAAAAATATTAAGCGATAAAACTGTAAAATATAAACAAAAATTAAAATTAAATTTCGTAATCAGAAAACTACAGTCAGTGGAAGTGGTCAGTGGCTCAGATTTATGTTATCAGTGCATTTCATAAAGTATGTACGGAAAATATATGGTATTGTTTCAACTCAATATAATATTTCTTTATCTTTAAAAAATTGAAGAAAGAATCATATATCCCATATGAAAGAGCAAAGCTAGAATTATTCAATTCACAAAATGATTATTACATTCCAAGGATTAAAAACCCTATAATTAATCGGTAGTACATAGAAATGAATTAATGTTGACTTCAATGCAAATTAATTAATGCCTATTTTAAATCTTTTCAAATAAATAATACCTGGTCTTTAAGAAGGAAATTTATAGAAAAAAAGGCATGAAAGAAGACAAGTATACAATTGCAAGTACATTCATTACAAGTATATGAAATTATCTTATTCATCAAAATATGCACCTATATTGTCGATACACTTTTGCAATTTAAACTGCAGGTTGTTCAGGCCGGTGGTATAAAACCCTAGCGAAAAGAGAGTCAATGAATTTTTGGAAGGCCAGTTTTAGAGCATTGTCGGAATTAAATTGTTTTCCTATTAAAGAGTTGTCCACATTGCAGAAGAAGTGGTAGTCAATGAAGGCTAGATCTAGTGAGTATGGAGGATGAAGAATTCTAACTCTAATTCCTGTAATTTTGTCACAGTCATTTGTGCAATGTGTGTCTAGCATTATCTTACAATAAGATAGGAGTCGACTTGTTGACCAATAAAGGTTGTTTTTCTTTTCGTTTTTGCATCATTTTGTCCAATTGGTTTCAGTATATTTCTGTTGCGATCGATGAACAGGTTTCATGAAATCATAATGGATCACACATGCTATAGACCACCAAACACTCACCATCAGCTTATTTTGATGAATATTACGCTTTGGAGTGTGTTTTTGGGGATTCATCCTTGTTCTACCACTGTGCTGAAAGTTTGCGATTGTCAAATTGGATCCATTTTTCTCACAAGTGACAGTTAAATTCAAAAATCGATCAGATACGTGACGAGAAAGCAACGTAAAGTAAGCTTCCAAACGCTATTGTTTTTATATTTCATTCTGTACATATGAAACACATTTATCCAACTTTTTCATTCTACCGATTTGTGCTAAATGAGTTAATATTGTTTGTTTGCTAACACCAAATTTCAACGATAATTCAAAGGCACACAACGGTGATCTTTAGTTCGTCATTATTAACTTTTGATTTTGGGCGACCGAGAGGCTCATTTGTGAGGTCAAAGTTATTTACATGAAATTTGGCGAATCAATTTGATACTGTCTGCTGCGTGGTAAGACTAAAGCCAAATACAGTAATGTTTCGATCGGTCTGCGGTGTCGAAGTTCCACGTAAGAAATCATATTTCATAATAGAGCGAATTTCCAACAGCTCCATTTTCAACAAAATTAATTAAAAAATATATATATATATATATTAAAGCTTACAGTGATTTCTTTAAATAAACGAGATGTGCAACTTTTCAACAGCAATAAAAATCGTATCATATTAAAAACACAATGTTAAACTATTAAGCCAATGTTAAATAATGAGCTATTAAAGTTGGTAACGTTATTAACTAAAAATTTCTTCCTTGCCAACCCAATAACTGTTTTTTTTTTTAAATTAAAAAATATCATCTCTTCAATGTTGCGTAATCACCATGTGAAATTGTTTTTAGTGGGAATAATACACACACACACATATATACGTAAGCATTTGTGTTGTAAAAAAATACATAGAAAACAATAAAAAAGGATTACAAAGAACACATGACGTTTGCAGAAAGATAACAGAATAAAAAATGGATTAATCGATAAAAAAATTCGAAGCTTACATCAGTACCGTAAGGGCTTATCTAAAATATCTTCAAATAAATAAGTCCCTACTTTTTTCTATAATTGTACAAGGATATTTTTAAATGCTAGGAAAAAGGTGATCTTTTCTGTTATTTATACAATATTTCCACAAGCAATTAATTTGTATTTTTATTCTTTTTATTATTTTAAGACACATTAAAAATGTAATTTGTCCTCTACTAATAATTAATAAAGCACCCTTCCTAATAAAATATATTTTAAAATTTAACTTATGATGAGGATATTAAATGTTTCTTAAACCAATTGACACTCAACGAATAATCTGACTAACTTATATGCTAATTGCCATAGCAACTGTGCATTTTAGATGTAACAGAAAGTTTATTTAACTCCTAATATTTCAATGGATATCTATTTAAATTTCAAAAGGATCTAATGCTTCATTAAAAAATCCTCAAACTTCATGAGAAACCAATTAAATTCAGTTATTACCTCATAAAGAGAAAGCTTTGAATAATTTGGGGAAATAAATTAACTTAGATAACGATATCAAAATGAATAAAGAATCATCAGCATGCTCCATTTTCTTTAAAAACACGACGCTTTTAATTTGTAATCATGTTAACAATGTCCAAAATGTTGAACTAAGTATCAAATAACATTCAAAAAGTACATTAATCGCTAATAGAGACAATTAATTTTAAGATAAATGAGCAAATTCATTAATGACTAAAGAAGATTAACAAAAAAATATGGAATACAAAAATATTTTAGCAACTTTTTCTTAAAAAAACATTAATGAAAATAAATTTATCTGAGTTGTTTCAATACTTTAAAAAAACTTTACATTTTTCAATTCCTTCTATTGGCTCACACTCTCCCTATATATATCTTGTTCAAATTTTCAATCTTTAATAAAATACTTTTTATTCATCCACTCAAGTTCAAATACATTTTTTTAAATTGTAGTGGATAACACTTGATGTTAATACAATTTTTCAAATATTAATTCAATAATTAAATTAAATTAATTAATTTTAGTTTTTTTTTTACATTTAAGTTGCATGTATATACCAATAGATGGCGCCAGATAAACTTAAGAAAATGAAAAAAATTATTTATGAAGGACTTTCTGCAATAGAGTGAAAAAAAGTAGGGATTGACTTTAAAAAATTTTTTTTTTTATATTACTTGTTTTTAATTTCAGTTTGTTAGCTTTTTGTTTAAACTCATGAAATAAATTTTGCATCTTTAAATAAAGTATTTAACAACTGTAAATCCTTCAAAATCTCTTTTCCCAGTATTTTAATCAGAAAACTCTAAACCATTGACAGCAAGTTCAATAGTTAATACCTAGCTGTCAGCTTTATCACTTTATATCCGGAATCTTAATGGATATTTTTAAAAGGTTTAAAATGTTAAATGTCAATTTTTTTGGTTTCCTTAAAACTCGTGCATTTATAGTTAAACGTTTGTAGCAGATTGATAATGTTTTATATTTACTATTTAAGAATTTAATAAATTTATTTTATTATAATAGCTTAGAGAACTAATATTATTTTCGTTATTAAATGAAGTTGATATGCTTATTTAGAAAGCTTGTGCCCATAAGAAAAGTACTAGTTGTATTTAAATACTAAAAAAAGAAATGATTTGTATTAGCATGGTTGCTCAAATTACGAATTGTATTATAAAATTTTTTAAGTGACCAAAAGGCTCTGATTATTTCAGCATAAATTTTAAATATGTGGAATTTTTCCCATGGAAGAGTTGAGGCATTTCTTTCCCAGGGCAGTGAAATGTATATTCTTTGACAAGTACATAATAAGCAACCTATCACTCAAATTTGACAGCAGATAAGCATTGTTGTGAGTAGTTATATTACATGCAATTAATGTTTTGTACTAATGATAAAAACCTGACACTCAAATCTGATAGCAGATATTCAGAGTTCATGGATAATGAGACCTCATGAAATTAGCAGTTGTCTGTGCAATCTTCATAGATTACAGCGAACAATTACAGATGAAATATGGACTACATCATGAGTTGTTGCATCGTGATTGAAATAAACCATGAGCTGAGAAAAAGTCTACTCCAATTTAACTGACCCCCTCTCATCTTGAAAAATTTTCTTAAAGGGAGGGTTTTAAAGAAGAAAGGAGATAGTTCTGAGACAGTGTTGTTTTCTCTTTTTCTCTAAAGTGACAGAATAGGCCGGAGTTTCAGCTAGTTTCTAAAGTGAGCCCCTTGTAGTTTCATGTATCACGCCGCATGATAATTAGGGTCTGATGCAGAACATATTTTTAAAATTCGCCGTAATCTCAAGAACTCTGATAATCTCTGTCCTTGGAGTGAACTGCATTTGTGAATCAAATTTAAATCTTTAAATTTCCTTTTTGTAAATAATAAATTGCATTAACCCAGAATTTTGCATATATATATATATAATGATTGTAAATAAAATTCAGAGTTCCCATGAACCTGAAAGTGGTCCTCTTTTGAAACCGTTATAAGTCTGTTAAAGGCCGCGACGTTACAAATATTACATTTTAAGGATACTATCAAAATATTGAATAAATATCTGTCTACAATAGTTAAGGTGTAATATAAACATTAATTTTTTTCCTTCTTATTTGTGAAAAGGAATGGCAAACCTTTAAATTATTAAAACTAATAAAAAAATTGTTTCCTTTTTAAAACGAATATTAAATTAAAATACCTTAGTTTCCATGATTAATTGATTTTTTAAAATAATAATTCTCTGAATTCTTAAAAATTCATTTTCATATCCTTTTTAAAATTCTTTTAAAAATACTTTTAAAAGTAATTTTAATTGCAGACAATAGAAAAAATTGACTCTGAAGTTCTCCAGGAAAACATTAATTAGTCTTCGTAAAATCTTTAAAATAACGTTATTTTAGTTTAAAAAATAGCTTTCTGTTAAAAATTGTGCAGTCTTATCAGATGTGTTCAAAACATGCTATTGGAATAATTTAATTATAGAACTGATTATTTAAACATATAAGAATGCATATCATTGTAAAAGAAACTGACTTTTTACAGAATTAGTCCTAATTTGTAAGCTAATTAATAAAAGTGATGGAAATAAGACTTTCTTTGGAAAGAAATTGACTGCTTTACTCAAAAGGTTAAGAAAACAATCGAAAAAAAAAGTTTTATTGTGAAAAAAAAAAAACTATTTTTCTTAAAAATTACATTAAAAATTATAGGGAATTTTTACAGCTTGTTAATTGATAAAAATCTAATTTATTCGAAAAAAAAAAAAATCTCATGTTTTAAACATTGAATAAATTAAATTTGCAAAAGACCGTGTAACAGTAAAGCTTTCTGTCACTTAAATATATACTAAAACATGCCTTCATAGCATTTAAAAACAATACTCATATATTTTATGGGTAATAATGAGATATATGGATAAATATAATATATGAATGAAAAAATTAAATATATGAGTAAATATAATACATAAAAAAATTAAATATGTGAATAATAAAAGCACAATAATCCAACTAATAATAATTTGTTGCATATAAATTTAAAAATAAAATTTTTTTAATTTTTAGAAATATAAATAATAAAATATAAAATTTTTATATAAAATTTAATCCTCTGGGAACAATATACAGGTTGCCTACAAAATTTAGAATTAAATGTAAGAACAAAACGCATAACAGCAATATAAAATAAACAAAGAAATAAAAAATATTAATAAACGATATTCAGGTAATAATTTAGGCTCACAATCACACCATAAATTAGGCTCGATTACGTGAACGAAATTACGTGAAGGAAATTTAATAAAAAATCATGACGCAGAATTTAAATAAATCAATAAGAATACTTTACGAAATGTTTTTAAAAAATAAAGCAATGAATATCGTTGACAGTGGTCCAGGGCATCGCTGGGACACTCTCCCAAAACAATACCCATATATTTGATGGGTAATAATCAAATATATGAATAAATATAATATATAAAAAAATTCAATATATGAATAAATATAATATATAAAAATTAAATATATGAATAAATATAATATATAAAAATTAAATATATGAATAAATATAATATATAAAAAAAATTAAATATATGAATAAATATAATATATAAAAATTAAATATATGAATAAATATAATATATAAAAAATTAAATATATGAACAAATGTAATGTATAAAAAAATTAAATATATGACTAATAAAATCCCAATAGTTCAATTAATAATATGTTGCATATAAATTTAAAAATAAAATTTATGAAATTTTTAGAATTATCAACAATAAAATACAAAATGTTTACATAAAAATATAATCTTATGGGCCAATATACAGATTACTCACAAAATTTAGAATTTAATATAAGAACAAAGCGCATAACAGAAATTTTCAACAAGCAAAGAAAGACAAAATTTCAATAAATCATTTTCAGGCAATAGGTTATGCTCACCAGTTATGGTTCAAAACTGAAAAAAAGAAAATTTTAGAATTCCAAACGAATTTATAAAATCACACGGAAGAAATTTTAAAACATTTAAAACAGTTTCAAACGATTTTATAAAAAATACATGGCTGACCAAATTTTTAAAAAGCCAATAAGAATAGTTCACGAAAAATTGAAAAAAAGAAGAAGAAAAAAAAAAAAAAAAAAACAATGAGAAATGTTATGGGTAATGAATTAACCCATTTTTGAAAAACAATACCCATATATTTTATGGGAATAAATATAATATATGAAAAATCTAATATATGAATAAATATAATATATGAATAAAAAAATTAAGTATAGTATGAATAATAAATGTACAATAGTCCAACTTATAATAATTAGTTGCATATAAATTTTAAAATAAAATTTATAAAAATACGAAGTAATTAAAAAAAAAATTTAAACAAAAACTATAGATATCCAAATGATTTTATAATAAATTTATAAATAAACATGTAAAAGTAATTAAACATTTTTTTAAAAATTATAGAAACCAAACGATTTTATAAAAAAGCACGTGAAGGGAATTTAATAAAAAAAAGAACAGTTCGCGAAAATATTTTTAAAAAATAAACAAATGAGAAACATTGAAAATGGTCCAGGACATCGCTGATCCACTCTTCCCAAAACAATATCCATATATTTTATGGGTAATATATATATGAATAAATTATAATTAAATTAATTATTATAATTAAATATATGAATAAATATAACATATGAATAAAATTTTTTAAAGTTTGTAGAATTCCAAACGATTTTATAAAAAACACGTGAAAAGAATTTAATAACAAAATCATGAGTCAGAATTTAAATTAACCAATAAGAATAATTCACGAATTTAAAAAAAAAAAAAAAAAAATCAGAAACGTTGAAAGTTATCCTGGAGATAGTTGACCCACTCTTCCTAAAATAATGTCCAAGTATTTTATGGGTAATAATTAAATATATGAATAATAAAAGCACAATTGTTCAACTAATATTAAATTGTTGCATATAAATTTAAAAATAAAACTCTTAAAAACATTCCATTAAATATATTATTAAAAATTTCAAAGATACATATTAACTGAATGTATTTAAATAGCGAATGCATTTTTTTTTTTTTTTTTTCTCACTAAATATACATTTTTTAACACTAAGTTACGTTGGTACGAAAATGAGCTTATTTGAAATGCATGCAAGTCGAAAAAAAAATGGCTACATTTTTCACACAGCTTAAAATAATATGAAAAAAAATTCTTCTTCATTAACTTCAGGATCAAAAGAACTAATTTTAATGATCACTTTCAACTAAATACATTTTTTTTTATGTATTGGAAACGCATATGTTGAAAAAAATTAAGCAAAATAGCTAAGGTTTAATAGAGCAGAGAAATTTTTAAGACACGATTCTTATTTATAATATTACTAATTGAGTTTTGTTTTAAAATAAGATGTAAAAAAAAAATCATTTTAGTTTTATTTGGATTATTACATAGGCGTTTTCTTTTATTTCAATAATGCTGCTCTTACAATTTACAATGCAAAATTTATTTCTAATTAGGGAATTTGTTGAATTAAATGAATTTTTAACAGAAATATAATTTTTTTTATATTTTTTTAAAATAGTAAATATGTATGCTTTCTTTTTTTCTTGATACTAGGGTATTAACTGTAGTTACATATGAGTACAATAATAAATAAACCGAAATTCATAGAATTATTTTGTATTTATTCAAAAATATAAGAATAAACACATGCAAATGAGTACATGTATAATGAGTACATGCAAATATAATTAAAAACAAATTTTTATTTTTACATGATTATTTAAATTGTAATTTATAAAAAGTTATAATATTTAAAAATATATATAAAGCTATGATTGAATTTAAATAAAATTGTGAAATAGCTGCATAGTTGAATCATCAGAATTATTCAAATTGCCTAATTATTTATTTTTATATTGAATATAAAAAAGGTTAAATATTTAAATTATATACATTGTATTTCTAAATTTATCAAGCAATGCATTTTTCTGTTATTTTTGAAAATATTACAGACGTAAATATGTATATTAAATTAATACGTATATATATTATTATATATAATATTAGATATTAATTTATAATAACAATAATTATTTTATTTTTTATGATATAATTATATTTATAATATTAATATTATATATTAAATTAATGTCTTTAATAACTTCATAAATATTACAGACATTAATAAGTATACTATTTTGAAATATCAAGACTTTTTGTCCGCCATTTCAAAGGCTTGCATAGGCGTGCATAACGGCAGATAAGTAAAAAGTTCTTCCCTACTCAGAATGCACTATGTAGGGTGCACTGCACACAGTTTTTTCACGCAATTTGAATGAACACATTTAGGCACAAAAATAATAAAATATAACAATCTAATAAAATTGTTAAAATACTCGTTTTATTTATAATTTTTATTTTTATAATTAATCATTATGATGTAAAGAAAGCAAATAAAAGTTAATATCATGCAAATAATAGCTACAAAAATGCGATGAACAATTTAACAATTCGCTATTTTTACACATCGTTTTTTTTTTTTAATTCTGCATCGTATTTATTGAAAACAAATTGCTAATAAGAATAAGAATTTAACTTTCAAATTTTCAAAACCTTTTATGTTTGTTACTTTCCAAGTATTTTACTAAAAACAAATGATCCTACTTTCGCATTAATCACATTGTTTTATTAAAGAAAAATTAGCAAATTAGTTTTTTAGGATGAAGACATAAAGCTATTATAAGCTAAGATATTTCAATACGACATTAAGCTAAGATATTTTCAACCACTGCTTTGAAAAAATGAACAGACTTGTTTGAAATTGTGTCATTGCCTTAACAGTTGCGGGTACATGATTTTATTCAATGCAACACATAAATGCAAGAGAGTTCTCACTTCAGTATGTCCTCGTTAAACCATACAATTGTCTAAGAAGATACTATTGACCACCGGAATAATGGTAGTCCCCTAACGTGCCTCCTCAACATCTCTCCCCTGGATTGAGAAGTAATGTCTCAGGACTTATCCATCATCTCAATATAGTCTCGTATAGGAAACTCGTACCTAAGCAGCCTGACTGTCAATACGAGACATCTAGACAAATTGTTAAAATCGTCATGAAGTCTTCTCCTCCAGTTCGTGCTTCTTGGACATCTCACCCCTGTATTAGAGGAGTAATACCTCAGGAAGCTTTATCCCATATTTCACTTTTTGTGTCATATAGGAAACTCGTATCCAGGGAGCCTGACTGTCTATATGAGACATCTAGACAAATTGTTACAAACCGTCATGGCTTTCTCATCCTGTTCGTGTGTCTACAACATCTCACCCTGGAATGAAGATGTAATACCTCAGGATTTATCCTACATCTCACTATCGTCTCGTGTAGGAAACTCATGCCCAATCAGCCTGACTGCCAATACGAGACATCTAGACAAATTGTTACAACCGTCATGGCCACTTCATCCATTTCATCTCATCCCTGTATTAGAGGAGTAATAATTCAGGAAGACTTTTTCTACTATCGTGGCGTATAGGAAACTCATGCCCAAACAGCCTGGCTGTCAATATGAGACATTCAGACAAATTGTTACAGTCATGGAATCTCCTCATCTGGTTCATGTGTCTTGAACATCTCACCCCTAAGAATGAAGAAGTAATACCTCAGGAGGACTTAACCTACATGTGGGTGCTCCATCAGAACAAAGCTGCACCCACTTCCCTCCTTCCATGAGGGACACGACAACAACGACAACTTAACCTACATCTCACTATTAAAACTCGTATCCAAGCAGCCTGACTGACAATACAAGACATCTAGACAAATTGTTACAATCGTCATGGCTTTCTCATCATGTTCAAAAAACTGACAAACGTTGCAAAATCTAAAGTTTAGTATTGAGGATGGGCAGCCGTCCTGTAGGCCTTCCAATTATTGCTTCAGAAATATTTTCAAATGGCTGTGGCACAATATGGGTGTAGGGTAGCAATCCTCTCTTTATGTATTGCCATGAGTAACGCTGAATCTACCGTTCTAGTGGTGAATAATCTCTTCTCAAGTATCGGACATTTCAAACAATAATAGGATACTTTTGATTTCAACTATTTCTCGTTATTTTTATTACAATTTTCTTTCTCCTCTGAGCCATACAGAAAATAAATTACTGATCACTAAAATAATATGAATTACTTTTAATAAAAATGTAATTATCAAATTACCAAACATTATTAAAATAATTATCAAATTTGAGAAAAAAAAAGTACAAAGTGTATGGCGAAGAACACATATTAATTATTTCATCGAATGAATTATGGGAGGAAATGTATCTGATGATTAAACGATTTATTACAGTTACGCACCATTTCTTTCAAGTCCATTATTAGAAGGTGTTATCAAACTCGATTAATTGAATAATTAAGATGCTAAATGAAAAATACTTAAATAATTATTGATTATAAAGTTTGAAGGTGCGGAAATGAACAGTTCATTTTTTATCTGAAGAAGATTTTTTTTTAAACTTTAGGAACCCTTTATCTTATCCAAAAAATACAGCAAATTTTTTTAAGTAGAATGAAGAATTTTTTTTTCTTAACATGAATTAATTTTGAAGAGATTAATTTATAGGAAATAATTTTTTAAAAACTACCGCATCGGCACAGCTATCAAGTGTACTTTCATCTTTAATTTTTTTTTTTTTTTTAGTTCTTGAGATTAATTAAAAAAATTTAAATAGTAAGTGAGCATTTCTTTTATAAAACAATCATGCTTCGTTTCATTATATTTAAATAATTTTTTGTTATTTGAAGTCAATTGTGTTAGATAGTAGCTTTGAGATATTTAATAATCCGCATAATATGGCAAATAATTAGTAAAAATTTTAAATAACTATATATATTTATTATTAATGAAAATCTGCTCATTATCAAAATTTTGATACTGATCATATTAGATTTTATACAAAGTATACAATATATATTTTATTATTTAATATTAAATGTAATATTATATATTAAATAATGATATTATATATATTATTATTTTAATATTTTCTTTATAGATATTGTATGCAAAGTACACAATATCTATAAAGAAAAAATAAATTTCAAATTAAGAATCAATATATGTTTTGTAATCTTTAGCTTTAAACCAGAAATTGTAACCGTGCTTTCTCCTACACACTAGCAAAAGCGTCCCCCTGGTAGGAAAAATAGGTAGCCAACCCCTAAACTCTCATTCGAAGTGCAGTGCAACCTGCACCCCACTAGTTTAGCGCCGATTAGTTTATAATCTCTCATCCCGAGAAAAATATATTTAGAGCATCCCTGCGCATTAATTGGCCTACTGATTCTCACCCAGAGAGGAAGTATATTTCTCGCACCCTGCACTTAACCAATTTTCTGGATTTCAGCTTAGAAGTGGAATTTTCCAGAATCTATGATTATCTGTCTTTAAATGTGTTAAATATTGCGTGTCTCTAATTGTATGTGTGTGGTGTTTGTGCGTGTGTAAATAAAGCTATAAGTTCTCCAATCTGTGACGCAAATATCTCAACCCAATCACACCCAGATACAATCTGGTTGCCATACTCACACCAATACAGAACGGTTTATTATAAATATGTAAATACAAAATAAAATCATCTGTGGAGCATTCAATACTTTTCTAATACTTTGTTTTGGTTGCCCTGATGATTGATATGAAATTGTACTATTTTTTTTAAATGAGAAACAGTTACAAATTTAACTATTTGTTAATTATTGTAATTATGCAGTTTTAATTTAAAATTTTAACATGTATTCGATACTTTTTTTTTTTATTAACAAAAACATTAGAAAATTTTTAGTTGTTGAAAAAGTTTAGTTTAGTTTTAAAAATTAAGTTTGTATTTCTTATTCAGTCCTTTTAATTGTTCTTAAATATTTATAATCATATTTTATTATATTTTTTTATTTCAATTTTGTTATTTGGCGTTGCAATTTAAAACTTGATTTTAATATATACCAAAAAATACCAAAGAAAATATTATTTAAATCGAATTCTTGTAGTTTTTATATAAGTTTACCATAAAATAGGGATTTTATGAAAGGAAGTAAATAAAACAGATAATAAGATAAATTATGACTATCTCGTGTCATGGGAGCTTTACAGAAATATTTAATAAAATAATAATGGCAGTGGTAATAGCTTAATGAAAAGTCACCATCTTACGCCATATTTTTGAACAATGTGGGACATAAATAGTAATTAGAGCCGTATTTTAATTTTTCCTTTTAACAACTACAATCATTTTTAATTAAATGATATAATGAAAGTGTAATACTTTTCTACATTCTGCTAAATAAAATCTATCAAATATTTCGTTCCAAAATAATAAAGTTTATATGTTTTACATTTAATCGAATTTTATGATTCTCCTTCTCAAATACATCGTTCGTTTACTTTTATAATGGAGGCCAAAATTAAAGAACATGTCGAATGTTTGTTTTTAAAATTTTCCGTCTTGTAACTTAGATGAAAACAAACTACAAGAACATAACATGCCAAGATCGATTAGTAGTCTAGTATTTCCCAGAACTACAATTGAGTAATATTATAGTATATCTGCCTGAAATTTCGCAAAGAATTTCAATTAAGAACTTCATTAAAAATGTTCCCTTTCAACAAGGGATTTGTTAATGAATGTCATACTAATGCACAATGTAGGATAAAATGGACATATTTCGAACAATGTCTAGCAACTTAATTAGACTATCTTACTATATATTTTCTTGCTTAAATGGATCATTCTTATAAGGTTTCTTCTATAAGGATCCATTTTCGAATTCATCTTAAAATTAGATGAGGAACTTTTATGGGGTCTTATGATGCCATTCCTACTAACAAAAAAAAATCCTTGAGCTTGTTAGTTTTTCTAATATAGTTGCCATACTAAGGATCTGTAAAATAAGTCCATAAATTTTGCATATGAGTGTATTTTATGACGAAGTTCTGCAACAATGAACCTCCCTGTTGTGAAGTAAAACACACATTTTTTTCATATCTTCTGCTTGTTCATTTTGGTAAGTCAAAAAATAGTGCGCTGAAATGCAGATAAGGTCATAAAGGGATATAAAGTTTTTTCTTATTAAAGTTAATGAACCTTGCCCAGAAAAACAAGTCATTGCATTTGCTAATTAACATCTGTATAATTAAACCCGGATTTTATGAACTGTGAATCTTCTGACCTAATAATTTAGGGTGAGATATGAAGCCTTAAAGACAAACAAAAAAGGAAAAAAAGAGAAAAGATTCGGTATATTGAATATTATACATTAACTAAAGGTTACGGACTGCTCATAAATGCTCATTAACCCTTTTGTATAATTATGACCAATTTCATTATCTTACTGTTTATAGTGCCGATAAAGTTATTAAAAGTATGTTTTTATGTGATCTAAACGATATGTGGTAATTCCAACAACTTGCATTAAAGTTTATAATATAATCTTTGTTTTTTATTACTCTATATTATTATTCTCATTTTATTATTATTCTCTTTTAGTACTCTTTTCTTACATATTTATTATATCCATTACTATTTTGTGTACTATATAGTAGTATCATTAATTACAACCAAATTCTGTTAAAAGATTCATTCCAAATGATATAGCATAATGTTAGGGACTTAAATCAAAGTTTATATATACATAATCTTTGCTTTTTATTACTTATTAGAATTTTAGTCCTACAGTAGCATTAATAACAGTGGAATTAGGTTTAAAAGTTCATATAAGTTCCATTTTTTAGTTACACGTTTTTTAATAAAACTTTAATTCAACACTTTTTTTTCCATAAGCTAATTGGCACTTTTTTAAATTGCAGGGTATACATTTGCTCGTGCATAAGGATATTTACAAAAATATTGTTTATTTTATCTAATTATTAATGAAAATAATTCAATACATTTATTTCTAAATTATTTGGAAGTGACAGTATTCCTAAACGCTTAGTATATATTAAACAAATTTATATGACGCAAAAACAATTATTAATGAAAATAATTTAATGCATTTATTTGTAAATTATTTGGAAGTGACAGTATAATCTTAGTTATTAAACAAATTTATATAATCTTACATATTAAACAAATGTATTAAAATTTACCACCTGCAAATTTATATGACGTAAAATAATTATTAATGAAAATAATTCAATGTATTTATTTGCAAATTATTAGAAAGTGACAGTATAATCCTAAACGCTTACATATTAAAATTTATATGACGCAAAATAATTATTAATGAAAGTA
>BPLR01018727.1:0-52427 GCA_021605095.1 Caerostris extrusa
ACATGTAAGCTGCTGTTTTGACTGGGTTTATAAACATGTAAGTCAATTTGATACACTAACAAAAATCCACATATATTTATAATTTAATTATGAATACAAAAGCGTTGGAACAAACTGTGGAAGCCCTCAATGTTGCAAGATAAGATACATGAGTTGTGTGGTAGGCACAATGTATGGAATGAAATTCCACATTCGATACACAAAGCATATAAATAGCCTCAAGTGGGAAAATGGTAATGGATAAACATAGAAGCGATTCTACTGATTAGTATGAATATTTTAAAGGAGCTGAAGATTTAGCAATACCGTAACTTGCATATAATAAAATAAAACAAAATTATACCAATATTTATTTGCTTTCAATAACTGATTTAAGATTGCAATATATCTTCACAATTCAATAAAAACAAAATTTTCTAAGTTTTTTTACAATTTTAGTTAAAATGCAAGATAAGTTATCAAAACTATAATGATGAAAAATATACAAAAAAGCCCATTTACGGGAGGGAATTTGATCAATTAAAAGTACCACAAAAGACAAATTACATCAATGCATATTTGTATAAAAATTCACTTGGTTTTAAAAATAAAGAAATTTTTTGATCAAAATATTAAATCAAATGATAATACACAAATTGTATTAAAAATATTAAAGTATAAGAGGGAAAAAATCTTGAAAAATAAGCATTGTCTCACAGAAAAGTTAAAAATATTAATATAATGATTTGATACATATTTTGCATTGCTGAGATTTGATTATTGTGTTCAATATAGCTAAGTTGATAACTTAGGTTTTTCATAGGTATTCTAATAATGTAATCAGCTATTGAGATACCTACTTTAAGCAAACAAATATAAAAAACTTAATAACAGTTTTCAAATATATATTAATTTCAGTGCAGCAATTTCACAATCCTTCATGTCCATGACTAGCTTCACATCTGTATCGCATTTGAAGCCAAATCTCGAATTTTTTTTTTTTCACTGTGGTTTTTAAGAGCCTTTTAAATTTGTTCGAATAGGTGTGTTGTTAACCAAATTTCTCAATTTAGCTAGAAAAAAAGTTATACATATATATTAATATATACTATTTAAGGAAATCTATATATATATATATTCCCTTCAGGTGTCAGACAAAAATAATTAAAAACATAAATAATTAGCTTTTTTACAAATTTGTCCTATTCTTATTTACTTAATCATTATATGACAAAGTTACAGAAATTCATGCAATAGAACACATATCTAAAATTAGAATAATAAAAAAAAAAACTTCTGTTATAAAATACATTTTGGCTTATTAAGTAAAATAGCCTTTAATTTTTACTTATACAAAAACAAATCATACAGAGAAAAAAAAAGTTTTGATTAGCTGAAAAATTTAGTCACTGCAGTTAAGTTTTACATTCTTTTAATTGATTATTTTTAAATTGATATTATATTCTAAAACAGGACATTTTGAGCTAATTATTTTTAAAAGGAAACTTTAAAAAGAAATAAAGAATTATTATTTCCATAAACTGGACGTAAAGACAATTTAATAATAATAAGAAAAACTGGTTGATTTTTACTAAAAAAAAAAATTTTTTAAAAATATTATATATTTCACTAATGTACATGACAGAAAAACTTATCATGATTTATATATTGACAAAAAGCAGCATGCAAATGAATGAAACCCAAAAGAAACAGCACGAACAACGCTCGAATACAACATAAACTATGAAAGGTGCTACAAAATAGTCAAAAATGAAAAAGAAAGATTAATTTCAACTATGATATATTAATAGCCAATTAACCATTATAGACTATTATTTTGACTAAATTATAAAAATTTATAATGTAAGTAAATCATCAATAATAATGAGTATTTATGTAAAGACTAATTAAGAAAACACAGTGACTGACATTGAAACATAACTGACAACATAAATTAATTATAGTTAAAATGTTCAAATATAAGAGATTTGTTCTAAAAATTTATAAGTAACATACATAAATAATTCACATAATGAAATTAAACCTTATAATTACAATTAATGAGATTCATGTGACTATAACTTCCACTGATAACTCTCTTTATAAATATGGATTAAGTTTACTAGTAGAAATTAACAGCAGCGACTTCAAATGCTATCAATTAACTTGATCTGTATATATATTTTTTGTATATCCTCTTTCTGAGAAAAAAATTTTTACATAAAGCAAAAGTAGCTCCAAAATTAAAAAATAAATAAATAAAAATAAAAACCCATAAGCATAATAAAATTGGCATGGAAGGGCTGCAAAAGTTGTCTCCTGAGCATATCCCACACATGCCCAAAAGGATTTAGATCAGCTGAGTAAGCCATGGCATGAGTTGGATATTTTCCATTCCAAGAAAGTTGTGGCTCCATTCCAAGGAAACAACCATTACTTTGAAACACTGAAACATAAACTTCAGAACTTTGTATCTGCTGAGAGATACAGAACTTTGTATCTGCTAGAGATACAAAGTTTTGAAGTTTATGTCACATATCTGGTCTTAAAGATATGGAGGTTTGTGTAGCTGTACAATATAATACCTGTCCACACATGGCTCCATTTGACAAAAATGATGTCTTTCTAATGTTTTCTGGATTGAAACGGCTTTATGTTCTTTTCATATCATTATCTGATGAGAATCAATGTTCGATTACAGCAAGATTCATTACTTTAAAACAAGATTCCCACAGCCCCAAAAGTCCAATTAAAATGAGCATGTTTATGTGCAGACATGAGGAGAATGAACAGCTGGTCTTCTGGCATAGAGACCAACTTGACTGAGTCTCCTGTACTCTTTGTTTGTAAACATACACCCTGGTAGTTGGTGGCCTGACGGCAAGTGACTAATGCTATGGCATAGCAGGCTTCAGGTTCGAACCCCTGTCACTGGCATGATGTTTGGGATTGGATTGAATCAATTTTAAAATGTAGGCCATGTTCAATTAGGCCTAGAGTGCAAAATAACTGACAAAACCAAACCTATGGCAACTATGAGAATTGAACCCAGTTCTCTGGCACAATTGCCTCGTCTGATTTTGCAGTTTTGATATACTACAGTTTGCAAATTCCAGATCCCAGCATTTCAATGATTCTTCATTTTGCAAAATGTTCAGTTTGAAACTATGTATCATTTTTCAACCTGTTTAATAATTAGCATTCTTTTGCACATCATTTGAACGAAACCTATTTAAATGCCTATGATTTGTGAACCTATTTCTCGACATTCTGACATGCGATTTTGCACATGATGTTGCCTGAAATGTTTTACATAAAAAAAAAAAAAAAAAAAAAAAATTCACAAAAATGATTTTTCGTAATTTATTACAAACACTTTAAAAATATTTACTCACATTCTACTTTTCTTTTCTTTTTTTTTTTTTTTTTTTTTTTTTTCATTTTACAAATTGTGCTTAACTTTGCATACCAGTATACATCTCAGGTACATACCCTCAGAATTGTCAGTTAACTAAAAATTTTTGTATGTTAAATATGAAAGATCTGTAAATCTTATTGATTTGGTAATGTAATCACAATTAATCATAAAAATAGCACATAAATATAAATTGTTTCTCATTTCTACTAAATTCTCAGTTATAGGATATTTTGCTTATATTATGATAAAAAATGATCTAGTTATTGAATTGCATGTTTGATTTCACAATTTTCTTTTGTTTTTAAAACTTCAGCATTAGTACAGAGAGTAATCTTCAGTAGAAAAGGTACAATTTTAATATTTACATACATTTAGACATGCACAACACAAATTAACATTAAAAATAAAACAAAAATCTTGGGAGGAAGATAAATGTCAAGATTTTTAAGAAATTAAATAATACAAACACTTTTGTTAAATGTCCTAGTTTTTAAACAAATTTGCTTGTTTAACTTACTAATTTAAAAAATATACTTTGTAAAAATACATATATAAAAAAAGAGCATAATTACCTGAACACATTAAAACCACAAGAAGAAGAGAAAGAGCATTTTGTGTGAGTTCGAACAGCAATATCACCAATCAAAATTTGGTATAAAATATTGATCAGATCAGTTGAACCTGCAATTTCTTCTATATCACCTAAAAAATTTAAAAATATATTTTTAATATACTGCTATAAATAATTAACATCTTTTATTTTTTTAGATGCTAAAAATAAAAAACAGCAATTTACATCGTGTAAAAGCAAAATCATTACAGCAGAAGTGATAATCATTTAGTTTACTTATACTTTTTTTTTAAAAACATTAAAATTAAAAAGATCATGAACTTTCCATAAATTGAAATACCAAGATAAATAATCTTAAATATAATTTGCAATAAAATACATTTTTGAATGAGAAAAATAACTTTTAAATACTGTACAGAAACTGAAATAAGAAATAATAATGAAAATGTTATATTCACAAGTAAGAAGAAAAAAGAGGCATATTTATATTTTCTATGCATATTTAAAAATTAAATTTTAATGGAGATATATTTATTGTATAACCACAAATTTAAAAAACATTGTATTGCTCTGTAAACTACTGAAAAGGTCTTAATGGAAAGATCCCTAAGTTTAAAAAAAAAAAAAAAACTTGTGTTTATTGATGATCTACATATTTAAAAAATCATAATTAGTTACAAACTACAAAATAAAATAGAGTTTTTTAATATAATCTACAAAACAGGTATTTTCAGATAATTATTTTCATTTCATAAAGATTAACATTAGAATAAATTTCAAATATTTAAAACCACAATAATTAATCAAAATTACTTACTTAAACAGCTTACAGCAATTAAAGAAATCGCCACTAAAAGCTTCATTTTGCATCACAACATGTTCAGATTTCATCATTGAAATTATCGGAGCTAAAGCATCTGCTTTTACTAGATTTTTCATCACCGACACAGATTTAGAATTTTTCGCAAGCCAAGCCAACAATCTTGTTGCTTCCCCCTGCAACAATCAGAAAAAAAAGCGTCATTTTTAAAATATTAATCTAGACACTAAGCATTTTTTTTTTAAATAAAAGATAATAAGTAACATATAAGAATTTTGATGCTGATAGATAGAGTTTTTAATTTTTTGTTCTATAAAGCAATGGATAAACTTTTGAAGAGAATTAAGCATGTTGGAAAAAGTTAATCAAATAACTTTTTTGCTGCACAACAACAAATCTTCATACAATTGCATATACATTAAGCAATTACTTGTAAAGTACAAATGTATGTCCTTATATCTCTTGTTCTTCAGAAATCATTTATATTTTTAAGGAAAAAAATGGTATAAAAATGATTTTTATTATTTCTTCTTTAAATATTAAAATAAAAAAAAAGCCCATACATATTTTTTAAATGGAAACACAAAAAATAAATGAGCAGGAGATTACAATTCTTAAGAACATGCCCCCATCATTAATTTACCTTCAATATAAGTTTTAATGTCACAAAAAAAAGGTAATAATAATAATAAAATTGAAGAAATTTTTTAATTAACAAATATAAATTAGAAAAGAAAATATTATTTTGAATTTTATCAAAAAACTATTTGTTACCTTTGACACCAGGGTGATCTTCTACAGAACTCCAGCTAACTAATCTTTTCACAAACTCCAAATTTTCTCCCACAGATTTTGCCACTTCCTCTAAAAATAAAATAAAAATAGTCATAACAGAATAAAGGCCCATTGTACTTTACAATGACAAAAACTTTCATTAAACTGTACAGTTTAAATAACATAAAATTTTTTTTACAACTTATTTACCAAGACTTTTCTGAGCAAATATTTTATTAAAATTTATGGAGTTATAATGATATTTTACATTTCTTTTATTGTTAGGTTACCTGTTTTTTAATTTTTTCACATAAATATGAACCAGTTTACCTTACATAAACAAAATATCTAACCTTTAAGAAATAATTTTGATGCATAATTTGATTTGTCTTACACTGTCATATTCTATATCAGGGTCTCCAAACTTTCCATCGTTAGGGCCATACTGTTTACCCAGTAAGTACCAAGGGCCAAAACCGTTTTAATTTTTCTGCCATTATAGTGGTCATATAGTGGTTAAAAGCGGAAATATGTAGGTAATATCCTTCATTGCTAACAGATGGCTCTAGTAGTAGTTTCGAAAGCGCTGTAACAATTAAACAATTGTGAATAACCTCATTGGTTCGAGAAGGTTCTGGTGTATTCCACTCACTTTGAGAACGCAGTAATTGGGAGTAAAAAGCTAGCGGCGCGACTGCGACTCAGTCTACCTAGGGAAGGCGAAGGAAGCGGAGCTTTGTCTATTGTGAAGTAAAGTAGTGCGTAACTCCGTTTAAAAGACCGATCCACGTTTTAAGATTTTAAAAGCCACACGTAAGCTCAAGCTCTCACTAATTTTTTTTGTGTGATTTACTAGTATGGAAAAAGAAGCGAAAAAAAAAGAGAATGCAGAACATTCAAAGATCAATGGAACTTTCAATATTTCGTGATTGAGTGCAGTAATAAGGTGCTATATTTGATTTGAAATGAGACCATAGCCGTTCTCACAAAAAATATAACATTAAACGTCATTATGAAACGAAACATTTCCAAAATTACTCAAAATATACAGGAAGTTTGCGGATAGACAAATTTGAAACTTCGAAGCGCAGATTGAAATTGCAGCAATCTTTGCTTACAAAACTCAATACTGAACAAGAGGCTGCAACTCGTACCAGCTTTCGTGTGGCTCTTGAAATCTCAAAACGTGCCAAACCATTCACCGATGGAGAAATTATTAAACAATGCGTAATTGCAGTAGCCAAAGAAATGTGCTCCGAAAAGGTAAATTTATTTAAAACTGTCAGTTTGTCAGCAAACACTGTGGCTCGGAGGGTACAAGACATCGCAGACAAGACAGAAAATATATCATCTCAACTGTCTGACAAAAATGAACATCTTGAGTGGTTTTCTCTAGCCTTGGATGAGTCAATGGATGTTTCAGATACGGCTCAGGTGTTGATTTTTATTCGAGGAGTAAATAAAAGCTATGAACTTCTTGATATTGATAGTATTCACGGCACGATTATTGGGGAAGATATTTTTAAGTGAGTTGACAATGCCATTAATAAAAAGGACTTACGATGGAAAAACAAGTTAAAGGAGTAAATAAAAGCTATGAACTTCTTGATATTGATAGTATTCACGGCACGATTATTGGGGAAGATATTTTTAAGTGAGTTGACAATGCCATTAATAAAAAGGACTTACGATGGAAAACAAGTTAAAGGATTGTATATTAATTTCTGAAAAACATTTCAAACATACTTAATTTATGCACAAATACCTTGTTTATCAAGCAACATTCTTAATGTTCCAAGAAGTTTGAAAACTACAGGGAATGTTTCAACATTCATCATGTCAATAAGATTGGTAACAATACCCAATTTCACCATAGCAGCTTTATTTTGGGCTTAAAATAAGAAAAAGATTTGATTTACAATTTCAGATTTATTATGTGCAAAATTAAAATATTGAAATTTTTTTTTAACTAAGTTCTGCACATAAATTTTTATTAAATTAATTTATAATTAAAATTATTCAACATATTTTAATTTTTTTCATCTCTATGAAATTATTGAATAAATCAATAAAATAACTAATTTCTTTGCCAAAAATTAATGTTCTTTAAAGGAATAAGAAATTTGCATTTTGTAAGAACCAAGAAAAAATAATAGGAAAGTAATTGAATACTTTTAAAAAACTCTATAGTCTAAAATTTTGATAAACTATAATGTTTAAAAATTATTTCCTTGTCTTTATAAATTGAAAAAATTAAACCAAATGAAAAATTAATACTTTAGGAATACATAATAAGTACAAATTATTTTTATTTCATTTAAAATATGTAAAATTAACAAGTCTAAAAGAATGCATAGAACATTTTAAAAATTTTGGCTAATGTAATCAATAACGAAAAATTAAGAAATAAATAAATCAATGATCATAATAAACTACTTCATATAAATAATTTGCTATAAGAAAATTTTAATATAATGAAGATTTAATTATGATGTTGAACAGACAGTTCATAACTAATAAAAATATTAAAAAATAAAAAAATTCATCTTTTCCATTTTATTTTTAAATGGCTGGATTAATTAGGATTTTTTTTTTCAAATTATTACCCTTGAATGTTTAAATAGTTTACAACTGTTAAATAGAAAGCAAATTTTAAAATTTAATTACACATACTTTAACAATATCTTTACATAGATAATATATACAATGACATTATAATATATATATATATATAAATCCTCTACAAATATAACAACAAACAAATGACAAAAATGCTTCCAGTATATTTTAATGCTTACCTGGAATAGCAAGATTTCTTAATGCAGCAAGCACAGCATGCTGCATTCTAATATCGCCATCATTTCCGAATGTTTTATTAAAATGGTTTTCAGTTGTTCTACAACACCATCAGCTAACATTTGAATGCAGTGACTGTCTTTAAAAAAAAAAAATTAAGAAACAGCTATAACTATCATGACAATAAGGAAAATGAAATATTTAAGATAAAATATCAAAAATATAACAGAAAATACCATACAAATAAAAGAAATAAACAGATTATTATATATTATTTATTAATAATATAATAATTTATTTTATTAATAACTTACCATAGTAATTAATTATTTTTGTTGAATTTCAAACACAGATAATTTAACATATTGTTTCTGATAATTATAACAAACAATTAAATTCGGGTAACTAAATAAAATGTTACACTTAAATATAATAAGGATAAATATAATAAGAGCAATAAATAAAATAATTTTAATTTCAAATAAGTTTTGCAAAGCAATCTCTGATCTCTTGAATAATATATACTTTCAAGAACAAATTATAACTTTCACAATATCTAAAATAATAATGTTATTAACTTATTAAGTAAATAGAGGTATCAAATTTGCATCAAAAGAATATCTTAGAAATTTCCAGATATACTAAAATATTGTATTAGAAAAAAATACAATAAAGTATTGTATTTTTCAAATTGGGTGAAGAAATACACTGCTCAAAACAATTAGGGGATATTATGAGTTTTCATTATGAAATAACCACATAATCACCAACTTTTTAACAAAAATGAAATAGAAGTGACCAAGAAAGAAAAATATAATGTTTACAAAGTTGGAAATATGCAAATTTTGCCTGACATGTCAAAAACTATGCACTTTATATAAAAAGTGAAAAGCGACTAGCAGCAATCCTTCTGTAGAAGGATATTAAAAAAAAAAACAATCAATGTTTTGACAGATGTCTCAACAAGATGATTTAGCTGAATAAGTAACCTGGAGAGCCACTAGTTGTTTAGAGATGAGTAAAACACAATCTGTTGTAGCAGAAGCATTAGAAGTTTCTCAAAGTGTCATTTCCAGACTTTAGGAAACTGGAAATGGTCAATGAAGATCGAGACAAGGTTGTACGCAAGCACCAACACAAAATAAGGATCAGCATTTAGCACCAATGACCAAAAGAAACTGAACTATGAATGCTTCATTTTTGCAATGGCACATTCAGAAGGCCATTGATATCGGAGTTTTGACTCGGACTATTTGAAACCGACTCCATCATGTAGGTTTACATGCTTGTAAAACTAAGGTTTGTTTCTTTGACACAGGAGCATCGTGCTGCTGGCAAGAGCAACTCAGATGAATGAAGTAACATGCTCTTCATGGAGGGAATCCCATTTTAGTGTACAACCTGATAACAGGCAGATTCTCCTCTGGGGAGAACCTGGTACACAAAATACTCCTGTATTTATACATGAAAGAGTCTGATTTGTGGATACAGAGTGATGGTCTGGACTGGTATTTCTATCAATGAGGTACTGGGGTATTCTCTCTCAGTGAGAGAATACCCCAATATCTCATTGATTGCATACCTCATAGGTGTGTGACATTGCTTTCAGTCAGGGGAAAACCTACCGCTTATTGAAATTTATTTGTATCCAAGAAATATTTTTTATTTGTTTGTATAATGTACACAATTGCGCATTTTTTGTTTACCAACAAAAATAAATAAATTTTAGTTATTCCTTGTTCATTGCTTCCTCTTCTTTTCTTACATTTTACAACACCTTATACATCATATATCAGTCATCAAAGCATTTTGTCACCTGCAGTTAATCTTAAAATCATAATATCCCCTAATTGTTTTGAACAGTGTATTATTAAATTGAAATTAGATGAAAAAATTGTGGTGCATTTCTTCTTTTTCTATAGTTTTATAAATTCAGGAAAGCAAATCATATTACTTTAAATATTTATATTTTTAATAAAAATCACAATACAAAAACAATAAAACTGCATTTTCATGACTGTTAAACAACAGAATCTGATCTGATCAAAATGAAATCAGATTCCAAATTTACCACAGCAATTTCTGACAGAAAAAAAAAAAAAGTAATTTAAGCTGTGAAAAATCACTATTTTGGTAGAGAAAGTTCTGGAATAAGTTCACTATTTTATGAATAGTTTCCACAATATTGATTAATTTTATTCTCCCTATATTTATGGTGAAGTGGCTAGCGCTGTGGTGCTCCCTACCACAGATTTTGAGTTCAAATCCCAGCAGTACCATCAATGTCTGTAGTAATTTGGAATCCACTTTAAACAGTAAATCCCAGTCAAATTGATCTTTGTGTGCAAAAAATGGCCATACAGCAACAAACCAAACTAATCTCCTATATTTAACTTATTTGGAGTTTTGAATTCTTACTAACAATTTTAATAAATTATTTCAATATCAATTACAGAGATCTATAGAACCTCTATTTTTTTGATTTTCATTATATGATTGCATTAATATGTCACATTATAAAATAAATCACATTATCATTTACAGTTTTAGTAACTTGAACTTATTTGTTAAACTTATCTTATGGAACTTATTTCATCGAAGCCAATATGAATAGATATCTAATATAAAATATACACATTATTTAAATTATTAATTTTAATATTGCTAGTTTTCTTATGTAAGTTTAAATATTATTGTTTTTGTTGTTTCTATGAAGTCTCTATTGAGACATAGTAATAAATTCTAGCATTTGTGTGCATAAATGAAATATATATAGTGAAAGATTTTTGTATTGATTTTAATTTATTCTTAAAATAGAAAGTATTGCTAAGTACATAAATTTTTTTAACATAATTTCTACCCTTTTGATCCAGTGATATTGAAAAGGATTTTGAGTATTATAACCAATATTTTAAACACATTTCTAAAAAGGAACACATACACATATATATAAAGATTCTATTGAGTTAGAATTGGTAGTTTAAAAGAAAAGGAGAGAAGGCAGTATAATGGTTTTAGTATTCAAGATTTTAAAATAAAGAAAGCCCTTTCTGCAAGTTATAACAATCTCTGATACTGTACGTTAACTATTCAATAAGCAGTTTAATCTGAATAAACTTTCAAAAACTAAATAAATAATGTATTCATCTACTGAATACACATATAATTATGATGATTAGATGAAGATAATAATAATTATGGTGATTAGATTATAATTAGATGATGATATTCAGAATAAATGATATAAAAAAATTTTTAGAAACTTTCATTAAACACTTACTTTAAAAAGTTACAATATTTATTTAATATTTTAATGAAGTAATCTAAATAATCATAATTAATAAAATTATTAATTTATTTGTTCATTTCTGAAGTAAAAGCTATATATTATGTGTAAAATTTGTACCTCTTCTAGCAAAATTTCCTGTTGCCAAAGCCCCAGCAGTAAGAAGATTTTCATCATTACTTTTCAACCAAGAAAGAGTTGCTTTATATACAACACCTTGACCATTATTCCATAAATGTTCCATACTTGCATCTAATATGAAAAGAGAAATAAATGTAGTAATTAAATAACAATAATAAACTCATAAATAATTTTTTTAATATCTTGTGTTTAATGAATAAAGAATGAAATGAAACAAAATAATATCCAACTATATATCAAATTTTTTTAGATTAATGTAGAATTAAGTTTTTGATTATAAATACAAATCAACGGGAGAATTCTTTTTAAGAAATAGAATTACAAATCTATACATGCAAAAACAATAATAATATAACAAGTAATAATATTGTAAATTGGTAATTTATGGTAAATAGCCTTCTGAAATTTAAAATTGGTAGAAATAGTTGAACATTAATTTATTGTTGGTTATTCACACAAATTAAAGTCAATGATATTTTCTTCCACCATTCCTTAGCATATATCATTCATTAAAAAAATGAATAAATATTAAATCCTAGAAAACTGTTAGACAAACTGTCAATTTATCAAAAAATAATGATTAGTTGAATTCCTAAATTTTACTTCATGGTTTATTATTTCCCATAATAACTCAATTTATTGGAATTTGATTCTATAGACTTTTTATTTAAGACAAGCAGGTTTTTCCCACTTTATATGAAATTATTCTAAATGCATTCATAACGCTTTAAAAAAAACTAAACACTGTAACATAGCTGCCCCACAAAAGTAATTGAACCTGCTATCTTTAAATTGATACTGAATTAGAGTTAAAAACTATGGCTTTAGTTGATAAGAAGTAAGATACTGATCTGAGAAAAAAAAAAAAAATTTCTTAGGTTTCAAGACATTTCATTAATTCACAGTCAAAAGGAGAGTAAAATATAAAATTCTGTACCAGAAAGAGTTAACAAAAAGTGTTTTGCAAAGCAATGAAGAAGACAATATCATTATTGAAGAAAAATCAATCTAATTTTATTCTAATTTATCAATAATAAGAAATCATTTGTTTCAGATATAGAATAGCAGAAATAATAGAAACACATTAAGTAATGAAATTTAAAAAAAAATATGCAAATGAGTAGTAAATATAAATGGAATGATTTTTTTGCAGTCTTATTTTCACATTAACATTCATTTATCCAGTAAGTTAAGCAAATGTTACAATTTAAAGAAAAAAAAAAAAAGGTTTCTATACTAAAAAGTATGTATTTTCAACTGATTATACATGTCTTATTGAAGCTACACACAGAGTTTTAGAATTTAATAGAATTTTAGACTACTTTTGCATGTGGTGCATTAGATATATTTAAAGATTTTTATTACTTTCATTTTTTTTACATTAATTTATAGCCCAGAACAACATCTGACTGAAAAAAAAAAAAAAAAAAAAAAAAAGAAGTAACACTTAAAAGGCAATTTACTTCTTAAAAATTAAAAGTATATTTTGAATTATCATTAAAAATTTAACGGTGAAGAAAAGAGATTGATAAAAACATACAGTAATATTGCATTGGTGTCAAAAATTAAGTAACAAAATGAAAAAAGGAGATAACATGAAAACTATTTATGTGCGGTATCTACACAAACTTGTGGGGATGACTTGTTTCTAGATCAGAAAAGAATGTCAAGAAATGATATAAATGTTTCTCTAGTACATCCCATACGTGATCAATCAAGTTAGGCAATTGAAATTGTTAAAGCAGTGTTTCAGATATTAAGCCTTAGCTAATAATGAGTCCTATGAATATGGGAATTTTCCGTAAAAAAATAAAATCAAGTCCCATCATCATAAGAAATGGGTGAAGATACTATATAAGAATGTCATATTCATAACACACTATAGTCACAATATCACAAGAGTGAATTTGGAAATCAGGGCTACTGCTAAGAAACATGATCTAATAAACCTTTAAACCATCACTTCCTACGTGTGCAATTTATGAATATAGTTAGCCTGAATACCAAGTTCCAGGCATCCTTCAAATTACTAATATTAGGAAAACTGAAATTCATTGGTAAACAATCAGTACCCCATTGTTGTTGAGGTAATCCTAGTTTAAGGAGGTTTTTCAGAGCAGAACCATCAATAGAAAAATCACCTGTTTTAAATTTGATCAATCTTTTATATATTTTTTATCTTAATGGTTCCTCTGACATTGAAAACATGGATACAGAATCTATCAATAAGCAGTTTTTATATATAATATATATCTTTTAAGTCAATTATGCAAAAATGTGCTGTTATAAGTTGTATTTACCAAATATGATAATTTTCTTGATGTGTCCTAAATTTTGAAGCACCAGTGTAATATAAAATACTTTTTAATATACATATTGTTCTTAGCTTTAAAAAAAAATGCATTACTTATAACTTTTGGAACCAAGCCACATTTTTTGCTCTGCTACTTTGCCATGTTAACATTTTTTAGGAATCTAAGGACTATGCTATAATAAGGGATCACCTAATGCTACAGGCAAAAAACTTTGCTAAAAATTTGCAATTTAAAAGAAACAGCTCATATTACTGTGCTATACTTATTAAAAATATAGGGATTTATGAACATTTTTTAACAAAATATTGTCTCAAAAATTAATAAATAAAATCATATACTAACCTCCTGTGAGTATGAGTATTATAAGATCAGGGATAGTTTTACAAATATTGAATGAACCAGTGACAGCACTTCCAGAATTTAAATGTTTCTGAATAATCTCAACTAGCTTTTCACACAATCCCATTTTAGCTAAACTTAATTTAGCAGAATCTAAAATTAAAAATATATATGTATATTACAAATTCATTTAAGAACAAATTTTAATGAATTAATCTATGAATTAGCTAAAACTTTACTGAGTTTAACTAATAGTAGAATTCTGAAGAATATATTATCAATCAATTCAAAAAAATATTCTTAAAAGTATTAAAGAATTATACAAATTGAAAAATTTATACAGTTGAAAATAATAAATAAAAATAAAATAAAAACTTTAAATAGTTTATCATTAACAAATTATATATATGCATATAAAGAAATCATAAAATAATTTTAAAATATTTTGTTTAATTAAAAATATATCAAATTTAGGAACATGATACAAAGTTGGAACTTACCATTTTCACAAAGATTTCCAAATAATTCTAGAAATGAGTCCATAATATCATCTTTAAGGGGTTTCTCAAATAAGTTTAGCAGTGATGACAATACAGACTTTTCCAGGATTTTACCACGCCCTTTTCTGAAACAAAATACAGAAAAATGGCTATACACTTTAGAAATAAAATAATTTTCTGCACATAATCTGCAGTGCCATAAGTTTCATAATGTGTGATTTTTGACCTCAAAAAATAAAAGATTTTGTACAACCCTTGGTGATTTGAACCTGTTCTTTGATCAAAAAGGTTCTATATTGTTCTGTCAATCAAATCCTTTTTAAAAAATGACATAAAATGAATAAAACCTTTTTCAGTTTTAATGAGGATTTTAAAAAATTATGCTATTAAGTTTAAGATGGTGGAAATTAAAGAAAATCTGCAGCAATATAAAATAATTATTTAAGAACTTTTAATGAAAATTTAAGATTTGCAATCTTTGTATTTGCTAGAAAGATGAAAATCTATATCACATTTCATTAATTTGGCCTACTATAAAGTGTTTATAATTCTATCTGGAGAAAACTGGACCAAGTAGAAATGTTGACAGATTTACATACCTTAGAGCAATACTTGATAAAAAAGGGGGGAGGGGAATGGTTAAAAAAAAGTATGAGAAAAAAAAAAGGCTTTGAATAATAAAGATTATTTTTGTTCTCTAAATTTAATTTATTAGTATAAATATTCCAAGATTTATAATTATGCCATATCACAGAAAATAGTTCTCTAATAGATAAAACAGTTTAGCTATAAATATCAGAAACTTAAAAATTTAACATATATATTTATATACAAATTTATAACTTATACTTACGGCTATCAGCTAAACAACTAAGGACTAGTAAGCAATGTGTCACAACATCTTCATCAGAACTGAATTTTAAAAGATACTGCAATAACACGTCCAGAATACCAGCATCTATTGCTTGGTCTTGAATTTCTTCTAGCAAAAAATAAAGATTGATAGAAGAAAAATTACAAATCATATTGTTTGAATGCACAAGTTCACACAAACCTATTCTCACCATTTAATTGGAAACCATATCTCTATTTCTTAAATTTTAACACTTAAAGTGAATTAAAGTAAAATTTTTAGCTTAAAATTGAAGGACGAATTTTTTATAATGATTAAAATAATTAAGATAATTAATAATAGTAATTGTTAAGATATTTTTTGCTTGAATGCAGAATAGGAATTTTATCAAGTATAGGTACATATTATAACTTAGTATTGATTAATTATTTTAGAAAAAAAAATTCTTTTCTATAGAATGTACAACAGATTTTATTTATAATGAGCTATCAGAATATATAACTTCTTTTCAAAATAAAACATTTTAATTGAACTCTTGGTCAATTTTATATATTCTATTTATACACATATTTTGTTTAAATAATTTTAGAAAGATGTCTCTAATGCTGTGCTACTGATTAAATTGAGATAATATAACACAATGGAATTATTCTAAAATAAATAAAAAAACAAACAAACATATAAGTTAGTTTAAAAATCTAATTTATAGGAATTACAAATCTGGACGAAGAAATTTTAACACAACTGCAACAAGCTACAATGTGAGTAAATCCAAAAATTAACAGCATTTTTTTCGTATAAGGATATGAACTTAATATATTTCCGATTTCACATTCATTTGTAAATTTAAATTTAATTTGCATTTAGTTTTAGGTATACTTGCATATAATACAAAAGCCAATTGATGGTAAATTTCAAATCTATTGCTATATCATATATAGAATTAATATCATATCCTAAAAAGGTATTTTTTAATTATTTTTATTTTAGCTTTTTATTATTAGAAAGAAAAGACATTTAATTAGGAAATTTTATTTTAATTAAATAAATTACTTTTCAGAAAATTCATCAAACCAATTAATTACACTATATTAAAGTGTTATCTTATGTACACTATTAAGTAACATTTATACTGACCATAAGTATCAGTTAAATTCAACAAACAACCAGAAGCTATAGTTCTCATGTTTTCAGGTAGATCTTCTTTTTCCAGCAAGTTTCTAAGAAGTTGTACAAGTCGATACACCCCATTATGCTCTTTGATTAAACTACGAGCAGTATCTGAAAATATATAGATATATATAAAATTTTATTTAATTTAACAATAATTCTTAAATAATAATAGGCAATAAAAATCTTTTTAGCTATCTTCATAGTATTTTTCATGTTGAATTTGAAAACCAAAAACAGTTGTCTTTATCATATAGAGATACATATTTCATATTATTAACATTTTTCTAAAAAAAAACACTGGCCAATGAAAAAATCATATCTAAGACTTTTTCTGCTAAACTAAATAGTTTTTCTCGCGGAATTAAAAATTTATATTCTGCACGGAAATAAATATATTAACATTTACATCACTGATCAAGAAAATTGTTTTCATCTGAAATATGTTTTTACCTAATTGTTAAATTTTTCCACTGAATATGAAAATCAAAACCATTTTCTCTACTTTTACGGATTTTTAAACCATCATTACAATGCTTAATTCAATGCATGAACATTTTTCTGTCATTCAAATATTCTCTGATTTGAAGTCCTATGAAAATTCTTCCTTTTATTTCGAAAATTCTTCCAATTAAAAAAAATGTTTTCAATCTAAAGCTTTTATAAATATTTTTTATCAAACCTAATTTGATATGGGAAATACATGTTTTTGAGATCAATTAAAGGTGAATACACAAATTTTCACCCAGTATATTTCAACACTTTCATTTTGAAATGCCTTTTGTGATCCTTGTTGATCAATTCCTACAATGAATAACAACATTTTGTAACTCCAGACCGCAAATCCATTATTGTAGCAACATGATAATTTTCTGTTCAACATACATACATCATATTATTATGTCTAGTATAAATTTCATAGATTTTTCTCATATTAACATTATATGTTAGTGTATGCAATTTTGTCTTCATTATGTAAATGGACAACTTTTAGGTTAACTTTTGATCAAATAAACAAACATCATTGCTCTATATTATGAACATGACTTTGGTGTCCATCCTTAACATAATATCATTGCAGCATGTTGCATCTTCTTGACAGACAATTTTAAGTAGCACATTTCAGCTCTGCAATCAAGCAAATTCCACTTTTATAGTTAATAATCACAAAAATGCTGTAAGTTTTTAAGGTCAATTTAAAGTTTTTTTATTAAATAATTTAAATCTCATTAAAAAAACACACTAGTCACGATAGCTAGAAATAAACCATACACCAATATAATTTTTATTTTTATTTTCAAAATTTGGATGGAGGAGGGTGAAATGGGAACAGTGGAAAACTATAGAATAAAATTAAGTATCAAATTATATATATATATATATATATATATATATGATAAATTATGTTTTCATTATAAATGATTTTAGTAATTAATAGAATTATTTTAAAAATAAATATTTTTAGATTCTATTTTAAACAATATTTAAATATTGCGTTAATTAGTATTTTAAATTATGGTTTTTAATTATATAAAATTACGACAAATTTTAAACAAATTATTTACCATTTTCATAGCAAATATTTCCAAGAGCTCGACACACTTGAAGCACAACATTTGAATCATTATTTGACAGAAGTTCCAATAAGGTACAATTATAGCTGCATCACTGCAAGAAGTTTGCCTTCCTGAATCTGAAAATGATAATAAACTTTTTTATACATACATAAAAAATTCTTAGTTTAAAAATCTATATTTTATTAAATATGAAAATAATAGAAATATTTGAAAATTGAAAAGAACAATCATAAAATTTAAAGAAATATGAACTTCAATTGAATTGAATCTAATTGAAGTTGATTAAAAACATACTAAATTTTAAGCAAGAAATAAATCTCTCTCTACTATTATAACTACGACTCTGCAGCAATTAAATCTCTGTCAGAAAAATATTTTAATCAATTTTTTCAAAACAATTCATTATCAATGAACATAATTTCTTTTAAGCATTTTTCTAATCTTAAAAAATATTAGTAATGGCATTATATAAGACTATAATGTCAATAAGAGCAATTTTTTTATTTATTACAATCATCATAATGAATAAGTAAATATTCATACCAAGTTTAGCCACTTCAGCTAAAACTTCAGCAACAAGGGCAAATGTTGATGCAGAAAAAAACGCTCTCGAGATTTCAGTATAAGAGATAATGTATCAACAATTCCACTTTTTATCAAAAATTCCACAATAGCTTTCTTGTTACAACCTAGAAGATCACAAAAAAATTGAAATAGAAATTTCTCTTAATTTTTAATCTTTAATTTAAAATAATAAATTATCCTAAATTAAATAATTATTAACAAATGCACAGAATTTAACTTTAAGGATATATTAGGATTACTCAGAAAAAAATATAGAAAGTTATAATTATTACATACGACGGGCCCATGCTATTGTGCCTATGCAGGCTTTCCTTCTAAAAGCCCTGTGCCAAAGAAACATAATTCATATTGTAAACTGTGGACAAGTGTAATTGTGTGCTAATAATATTTAGGTGATAGAAAGTACTGTTTAATGTTAAAATTTGCACTCTAATTAAACTTTTGAAGAGGGGAATATACCACAGACAAATCTGTTTATTTATATAATTTTAAGTGAAAAGATTGATTTGAAGATTTTGATTGTTCAATTCAAGCATAGTGAACATGGATGATGATGCAAGAAACAGCCAAGCATCTGTAGTGATTAATGAACAAGTTCATGAAGTTGATTAGAATTTTTTAGGTGAATAGATGTTCAACAACTTCTTATCTTGGCTTGGTGTTTCCTCAAGTTTGATGTATTATCCTGCATAAAACTGTTAATAAAAATGTGCATACAGCAGATGTGTGCATAGCTAGCTGTATTTCTTGGAGATCACCAGAAGCACACAATGTTACAATGAAAATCAGAATCAATAATGATTTTAATATCATATTTCGAACTATGTGTGTATATGACAATGAGACTATAGAACTTCAATAGATTAAATAAGAATTTCGATAATATAAGAATAATGAAATTGGATATGCGATTTTATACTTAGATCAATATTTATTAAAATATTGTTTTAACACCAAGGTCTAATTAATGAAATGTTAAACCATTTATATTGCATTATGATAAATGCTTTATTATGCTGGGTGATAATGTAGAAAAAATAGTTTATATTAATAAATAATTTTGTATATTACAATTTTTATAAATATTTTTTTCTTTGCTTACATCTGACTGCTGTTTTTTTTTTTTTTATATAGTCACTGTATTTACTTTCTAAATTAGTTATCAGATATAGCATATGATACATTAAAATACTTTTTATACAAATCAATAAAAAAATATAAATTGCTAATATATAATTTAATTAGTTATTAGACTAATCAAATAACATTAAATAAAATTTTAAAAAATCAAAAAATATCAAAACAAAGTTAGGAAAACAAATATTCAATTGCAAAGTAGTTTACCTTCAACAGAAAATTGCTTATTGATTTCGACAAAATTTTCTGAATTTCTGGAGCAGTCTGATTTTCTTTTTATTCCTAAATTTAGCTTATGAAGTTGGTCTGATAATTCATCTATGAACACATATAAAAAATTATTAAAAGTAGAATAAGAATATCAGCAAGAAAATATTCCAAATTAAAAATACTAATATTTACATATAAATGAAAATGGCAGCAATAAAATAAAAACATTATTTCTTTGAAATTTATTTAGATAAAAAAATTTCCAATCATGTTTTTTATTTCACAAAATTCTGCTAAATCCTTAACCAAATCTAAAAAATTTTTTTATTAATAAAATATATGTTTATTAATCAATAATATGTTTTTATCTATATACATCACAAAAAATAAAGAAATATTAAAATACGCATAAATTATACAACCTATCAAAAATAATTTTATTTAAAATTTGAATAAAAATATTAAATATTTAAAAAAATTAAACTTTTACATTTATTTATAGATAAAAAAAAATTGAAACATTTCTGCTGAAAATTTTTATATCATAGACTACATTTTTTACTTTGTGCTAACAGCATAGATAGATTTTGTCAAACACAGTGTACTGCTAACTTATTTTTTACTCTGCAACACAAGTAAACAAAGAAATCAATCATGTACAAATCAATGGCAGACAGTAGGAGAGTGACTATTCTAGTATACAAGTCTACTATAAAAGATCGGCAAAAGTAATAAAAGTCACGGGATGGTTATGCACATCATGTGATAATCATATTGATCACAACCAACAGCCAGTTCTGATGTAATCTTTATTTTATTACTATTCTATGATCTTCCTGTACTTCTCAAATTTTAAAAACAATGGCATTTAGAAGTCCTACTTTTTTTCTTTGAATTTATAATTTTTTTATCGATATATAGTAAAAAAATTAAGAATAAATTCTGATTAATTACTTTTTAATTAAACAAAAAACCAATTGTTTTTTTATTATTTACATCTACAAATGGGGAATAATATAATAGTTTTTATATATTCTTATTCAAATTAAGATTTATTATTTGATAAGGGACCTGGAAAATATTTTGTGGCTTATATCATTTTGGTACTTTACTTTTAGAGTTATGCATTAATTATTTTCTTCATTTATTTAATATGGAAAGCAAATTTCAATGGGAGAAAATTCGATATAGCACAACGCAGAAAAATTTTAACAGTACTTCAATATGAGTATCTCACAGTATTAATCAGACTTCAATATATATTATCTTTCATTCTTCCCTATCATCTGGATTATCAAATATCAAATTTGAAAGTAAAAAATTTAAACGTTTCAGTGACATCATTGTTTAAAAATATCGATCCAGTTCCACCTATAGCAAAAGCAAAAACACATTTAATATCTTCATGAATGGATTTGAAGATTGATATGCATATGAGCTAATTCAAATGTTCTTTCAGATCATAAATGCTAGTGTTGTCAATTTTGCCTATATTGGATGACAGGTATTTTTTTTTCACTTTCTTTCATCTTTAAATTTGCCCCTTTTGCAACTATATGAAAAAGTTCATCAGTAAATAGTAATTCCCTCCCTTTCTTTGGATTAAAATTATCAAATTTTCAGAAAAATCTTAGTCTAGATGATTTAATATGTTATGAGCTGGAGTTCTAACATTTCAAACAGCTTCAATGGATAATCATTTGAATAGATTTTTTCGATAGTAATATTTCACAAAATTATTAGTTTCTTCTGGATCAGAGAAATCATTATCGCCTAAGAAAGTTCAAAAAGTCTGTTGAGTGGGAACTTTCACAGACAAACTTCTTCACAGTCATCTTCTCCGTTAAAATCATTTCCAACTTCATCCAGAATCTTTTACAGCTCTTCTGCATGATGCAGATCAGATGGATGAAACAATCCCTTCAGATCTGACTTCTGAGCCATACGTACCACTGCCGAAAATTGTAACACGAAAGATAAGTGACATATCACAGACCACTGTTGAAGAATACAAAGGAATTTCTGCAGGATGATGAAAGTGCCAAAACCATGTGATAAGGGCGTTAAGTTCAAGATCACAAAAAAAGGAAGCCAGAGGAAAAATCTATTCAAATGGACTCAGCATGCAACAGGGGTGAGGGACGGAACATGTTGAGCAATCTGTGGGACAGCATTTCCCCTGTTACAAGTTATATAAAATTGAGGTAAAAGGATCCTTTATAGAAAGGAAAATAATATAAATTTAACACTTTTGTAATCGTTACTAAATACTTCCAAGCAATGACAGCTGATACACAGCATTGATTAATAGTTAGAAATGTTAGTTTGGTAAAGAATAGTGAATTATTTGTTTTGTCACAGCTTTTAACTAACCAAGAGTGCATAATTTAATAATGAGAATTTTAATTCTTTCATACCAGCAACGAAGCAGTTTTTTTTTTTTAATAATTTCTATCTATAAATATATCTGTCACAATAAAAATCATAATTTAAGATTTTGATTTTATTAGAAACTCCTACGTTAAAAGCTATTTAAAATCTGCTTATATGTACAATAAATATTATACTTGATAGAGATTTGTTTTATTATAAAATTAAAATTAGATTTTGTTCATTATAAAAATAGTTATTTGCATTTTACATTAATGTAACTGATTATAAAAATTCACATTTATTGGAAAGTGAAATAATTGATTAGACTTCATAATTTAACAATTTGATTATTTTTATGAAAATATTTATGATTTTTGATTATTTTATGAAAATAATCAAAAAATCTTAACTAAAATTATGCATATAATATAAATTTTTTGTTAAATAAATTTAAAGACAATAACTTTTTTTTTTTATTGCCCAATGGGTAATATGACAGTTTCGGATTATGGTTATAATGACTTCATTTGAACTCACCCATTTTGATACTAGATATATTTTTGTAAATAAAAATTTATTCTATAAAGCTAATTAAATTTGAGGGATATTTTCCTGGAGTTGAAATCAAACGTATTTAGAAAACAGACTGGAACTTTAAATATATTTAACAAGTTATGTCAGTTACTGCAGCAGAAAATATAAACAGACAAATTGTAGTATAAGTTGAAGTAGTATGATAATATTTTACGATTTTTTTCTGAATATACAATTTTACTATAGAATTTATAAAATAATGTTATTTTATAAATAAAAAAAATTGAAATATATCTATTTTCTTCTTATATTTTTCCAAATATTTCGTAAGTTAATTAATTGCCTGCAATCATTTTTAAAACAAATTTGGCAGCATTCTGCAATAACAATAACAAAATGTAAATAGGTACTTGCGGTCTTATGGACTTGCTAGAATTTTTAATATAAATCTCAAAGTTACAAGTCAAATCTAATCAATAATTTTTAACGTTATATAATTTTTTCTATTAAGAGGTTTCTTAACTAATGTAAATAGTTATTGTAGAAGCAACTTTCTTCATAGAATTTTTTTCTTCTTTTTTTTACAAATTTTATAATCCAAAGTATGACTGCCTTGTGCCGAAGTTTAATTGTAAGAAATATTTCTAGATATATTTTATTAAAATTTACAAAAAATATACATACATGGAAATAAATAAATAAATTTTAATTTTTGTAATAAACACAAAATACACTCATTTAAATAGAGGACGCATAAGGCCTCTATTTAAATGAATGCATTTTGTGTTTATTATTTAAATGTTGAATTAAAGTAATCAAAATTTCTTTCAGTGTTTATTAATGCACGGTAATTATGTGGACAAATACATTTTAGATTCATTGTATACCTTTCTCTTTCTTATTTTTAAAGTAAAAACAAATCTACTGTATTAATAACTTATGATTTTTACTTGCCTTCATTGATTACTTTTATATTTAAGAACTGATCAGATATGCATGGAAAAAATCAAATAATGAAATAAAATTGATTTATTATTTAACAAAGAAGTAGCATCAAATGTCAATACATAATAAAATAAATAAAAGTCACTTTTGTAAAAGTAACATAAAAAGTCATATGGGAAAAAACTTCTATCATGGCATACAGACAGGAATTACATTGGTCAACAATCTCGTGAGATTTAATGTACTTTAACATTATTATTAAGTTCTACTGATCCATTATCTTATTGAATTGCTATATCAAATATTTAGTAATGCAGGTCCTTAATTTTTAAATATAATAAGAGTTTTCAGAGGAAAGTTGTACTTATTGAAAACACTGTAATAAAAATAATTTGTTAATCATCAATGTTTAAAAAAATTTGTTTTGTTTGGCAAAAATTAAAGTGGGAAAGATTGAGACTAATTTATGTATCAATAAGATTATAAAATTTTATCTTTTTTCAGAATTTATCTTTTCTAATGCTTTATTCTTTGATCATGCATGAAAAAAAATTATATATTATTTTTTCATTTTATAGCTACCTATGAATAAGGTGTTAGCAGTTCGTGCATTAAGTACATCTGCAGTATGCTGCAAAACTCAGGCTGGAAAGTACAAACGTACAAGGAATCAATCTAAACCTCTCACTTATGAACAATTTAATGCACCTTATCAAATACACCATAGAAAATCATGGAATACTTGGAATACAAGTAAGTGCATTAAAACTAAAATATAACATTTTAAATTAAAATGCACTTTCATGAATAGTAAAATTAAATTGTATTTTCGCTCATTATTTGGAGTAAAATCACAAAATATGATGCAAAATCTGGATAACATGTTTTATGTTTTATAATAAATTTTAGCTTGAAGTATGATTAATTATTGAAATGTGAGGAAATCACATGAAAAATCACCTCGTTGTTTTCATCATATTGCATATCTTCTTTCTGATTTCAATTTTCTTAAAACTATAACACATTAAAGCTGAAAAATGTTATGTTAGTTATGAAAACAGAACTTCATCGTATGTGATATGATAAGAATCATGAGCAGATTACATATCTTGTATATTTTCGGGCAGAAAATTATAACATGGGTAACATGCCATAGAAATTAACTGTGTAAAAGTAAAAGTTCCTGTACCTTATTTGAGGACTTTTCCTTACACAGAAATTTCACAAAAATAATTAAAAATTCAGCATGTAAAATTTTTTTTTTTTGAGATTACATAGAAAAATTTGAAAATTGAATAAATAGTGTTTCTGAATAAGGTGGAAAAACTTAAGGCTGCTGTAGAAAATAAAAAGTAACCTATATACACACTAATGGTCGTATTTCAGTGTCTGTAAGTGAATGAAAATAGCTCTAAATGCAGTAAAAATAATTAAAAATTCTTTTTGTGAAGTCAAACTAATACTGATCAAGAATATTTATAATAAATATATAAATCAAAATTAGGAGAAAGTTTTTGTAGAATTTGTTTTATTTCGAATAGGATAATTTACAATGTGTTTGAAATTTTTCAATATTTTTTCATTTTAGTTTACATCAATGAAATCATCCTTGCATGAAATTTTTGATTATTTATTTTCACATTTTATTTTTGTGTTATATCCTTTTCTTTTGTTTTTATTAATTTCGTATATATATGTACTTTGAATAAATGTATATGCTGTTATCACATGATTATGATATCAAAAATACTCTTAGAATTTTTAAATACTATACTTATTAGCTCCATAAATTGTGCAAATGTTATGATGCTTATAATTTATTAAAATATATTGATTATAATAATTCTGCATATTTTAAACAAAGATAAATTATTCCAGGTAATTTATTTGAAGCGGATGATGAAATCAGAGCATCACAAACTGCTGTGGAAGATTTTTTCATTCGCAAATTCATGTTTGGAACTTGGCATAGAATTTTTGTTTCTGATGTAATAATAAAAAGAAGACATAACCTAATAATCATAGCAGGCATTGTGACACGATCCCTCCAAGCATCAAAACTTTATTTTCTTATTGGTTATACAGAAGAAATGCTGAGTTATATATTTAAGTGTCCTGTAAAGATAGAATTACAAAGTGTTGCTGATAAAAAAGACGTTATTTTCAAATATGTTTAATGTACTTGAAATTCTATGAAATAAAACTTTTTTGTAGAAGCCATTTTTTCTCCCATTCTACAGTTCTTATTGAAAAAATATGCATGACATAGTTAAATATGAACTTGTAAATTGTGTTTTATAAGAAAAGGTTATCTTGTAAAAAGAAAGAAAAATCATCCATACAAATTTAATGTTTATTTCAACATAAGTTCTAGTTTGGAATAAACTCATGACTTAATAAGAGATAATTCCAGAGGGATTCATTTTTATTTTAAAACACTTTAAAGATTTTAAAATATTTGATTTTTTTTATTCAATCATAAGGCAGTGTGTGATATTACTGCATGTGATGTTGAATAGTAACTAGACAATGTAAGCAAAATTATTAAATTAAAACCAAAAATAAATAATAGAATGTATTCTGTAGAACAGTGAAGAAGATGTCAAATAAATAAAGAATTGGCTTTATCTTGTTCTAAGCTTTCAGTAAGAAGGAATCAGAATGTAATGTCATTCACATAAGAGACTTGATTCATGAGTGATAGAATATTAAGAAATTTCATTCAGTTGTGATAGTGAATTAAAATGTTAAGAGTAAAACCAGAAGTTTTATCTATTTTACTAGCCTATGCATATATATATTATATGTATAATTTGTTTTCTTTATTAATTTTTTCTCTATATATAACCTTTAACTAAAGTGAAATCTGATTTGCAGACATCATAAACAAATAAAAACTAATATTAAAAAATTAAATATTTTGTATAAAACTTTGTTATTTCAGGGATATATTGGAAACGTTGCAGTACAATGTTTCAGCTATTTTTATTTTTTTTAAAAAGATATGATATTTAACATACACTATTTAGCCATTAAATCAAGAGTTTATTGTATCAAAATTTTTTTTTACAAATATCTAATAATAAATGCTTATTTAAAATATTTTGTTATATAGATTGATTTATCTTCTTAAATATTTAATATATTAGCATGCAGTTTAATATTTTATAATAATTTGGAATAATAAACTACTTAATGTTTTTGTTAATTAAATCATAAAAATGCAGCAAATTTGTATATTAAAAAATATTGTAACATTAAATATTACTTTCTTATAATAAAAGGAATACAATTTTTTTTTTTTTTTAAGTTAGAATAGTAAGCATTATACCTTTAACTTATTTGAAAATCCCAATTATATACGTTAATGACATTTGAAGATATTTTTATTAAAAACACAAATGTTTATTGATAGCTTAACATTTTATTATCCTTTTATATTATGAAACCATGTAACACAATATTTCAAAATTTTATACATACAAATGAACATACCTTAAACAAATGACATAAAATAATTATACAATGCTAAAAGGAATATATCCATTCTTGGCACAAGTAAGGAAAAGATTCCCTATATAAATGGAAGATGTAATGACAATTTAAAAAACAACATTGAAATAATAAAAACATCTTTGCATGAATTTCTACTGAATATAATAACATACATGATATGAAGCCTGTAATACCATGAGCTAGTACAAACTATAAAAGTGCTATTCTATAGTATCAATACAAATTAATATAAAAATTCTAATAAATTATAACTATTATGTTTTATGATGATAACTACTTTCATAAAGAAAAATTGATACTTGCATATTAATTCTCACCTTTTTCTCAGGTAAAAATAAACCAAGAATTTAGGTAGTAACATAGTTGACTATTGTTATTAGGAAGTAGTTATTGAAAAAATATTTTAATTTTTAATTACCATTTAAAATTTCTTTTTAATTTTGATCCCCCCCATTTGTAAACACGTTTCAACAGCCCATACTTCCCAAAACAGCATTGTATTGCATATAAAAATTGGCTTGGTACTTTGCCATTTCTCCATGAAAAATTATTCTGAGGATAGTTGAACATTAATACGCAAGTACCAAAAGTGTTTATAGGAAAATTGAGACAATCATGACATTAGCTGCTATACACCTGCTAAACATCAAATTCTACTTTTGATAATTAATACAAAATCTTCAAAATAAAAATTTATCATTTTAAAAATGAGCTAAATATTGTTATTACAAGAAATACAGAAAAAACATGTAAGTCAGAGGCTTGTACATAGCTTTCCAATTCTGTTTAGGTTAAATATAATTAATCAAATCGCTTATACTTACATACAAATTAAAAAATTAGTATATAAGGCCATGAAAAAAAGTTGAAAATATTTTAAAAATATAACTCTAAAAGTAATTAATAACCTGCAATAATTGTTTTGTAAAGTATTTAAACATTGATTTTTTTTTTTTTTGGATATAACTTTTTTTTTTTTTTTCTGCTCCAGTGATATTAAGATGATGTGCAGGAAGTTGTGTGATGAAAGGGATCTTTGAATTGTGTTTTTTACTACAATGTTTTCCACAACAAACAAACAATTTGAACTCGAAAAAAAAAAAGAAATCAGTGCAATTTTTTAATAGATCCTCTTCCCCACATTAAAATCTAGGTCAATGACAATTTCCAATAGATAGAGTAGTAGAGGGGGGCCCTATTCTATGGCCTTCAGAAATTCCTAGTTTGGCACTAGGAGAATTCCATTTGTGGAAAAAATTTTCTTCCTTTTTTTTATAGTGAGAAAATACTGATTTATATTTAAGAGAGTGAATGTCACTGCTGTTGCCACAGTGATGCCAGACTTGACTGTTAACTTGATGTAAGTATAGCAACCATGGTGCTCATATTGAAACTTATTAAGATAAAACTATTAATTTCGAAACATTAAGATTAATAAATAATTTTTTCCCATAATGTATTATGAAATGATTTTTTGAACCAACCAACTAACCTCTTCAACCCCCTTCCCCCAAGCTTATTTCAATGGCCTTCTGCAATTAGAAATTACAAATAATTTTATACGGCATACATAACTTAATATTATTTCTGATGGCATGCATGTAAATTGTAGAAATGACTAGACATTAATATTTCAAATTAACTTCTGAGAACTGTAATTCTGTGATGGTAGTGTCAACATTTAAGTAAAAATATGTTCTCAAAATGTATGAATGGCTTCAACATTGAATAAATGCCATCAAAATATAATTTAAAAAAAATTCTGTGTTGCATATAAATTTCCTGTGGAGAATGAATCATTGTAACAAGTTAAATACTTGTCTGTCATTTGGTTTCCTAGCTACATATTTCACATCAAGATTAAAAACTATTCCATAAATATTTCCAAAAAAGACATTTTTAATTTAAAAAATACCAACTTAAAACAAAGGGTAGGTGTATTATCATTTATTTGAAAAATGTGGGATTTTTTTTTATTTATGTATGGGAGTGATAAAAATATAAATACAAAGTTGTCATGTAATATATAGTTATAAGTAATGTTTGTGACACAAAAAAAAACTTTTCATCAAAATGAATTTTTAGATTTTATACAAAGGTGAAATCTTAAAAATTTATTTTTAAAATTTAATGTTATGCACTACTTATGCTCAATTATTCACGTTATTTTATATATTCACAAATTACTTGCATTAAACTATTTCCTTCTGTAGAACATTATAGAATGCAAATAATATGTATTTACATATCTACTTTAAGTTGATCTCATTTTTAGAGAATAATCAAAATAAATATGTAATTCATCATAAGAGCTAATTTTAAGATAGCCCTTAATTTTTTTTTGTTTAAAAGAAAATTAAAATTAATTTAACAAGAATTATGGATGAATTAAAGTGTAGCATTCACCAAAATTCAATCACAACCATAACATAGCTAGACTCAATCCTTATATGCCAATCAAACGTTTCTGGAAGAGAACTGTTTTTAATTGATAAAAATAATTTTATTTTTATGAAATGACCATCGCAATATTTTAATTTTTGATTGAAATTTTACCAAATTCATAGGTTTTACATATAAGGAATTATTAGGTAAAATTGAAAATTTTTCTTCTTCTAATCAATTCACCTTTTTTTGTTTGTTTAAATATAATATATGATTTTCAAACTTAATAAATTTAAATATGCAATGTAACATAACAAATTTTAATTACTTCTATACATTAAATGATAAAATAACAGAAATTGTATTTTCAATTGCTTAAAAAATACAATTATAAAATACAACAATATTTTTCAATTCAAATTTAACACTATTTTAAAGAATAAAACTTAACAATATTTTAAATAATAAAACTTAACAATATTTTAAAAATAACTAAATTCAAAACTATATTTAAAAAAACTGTATACAGTATTATATAAATAATTTCATATGAAATCATTCCAACAATTCTTTGTTTTTTAAGTTCACTATAGAATCTGCTATTATTTTTGCAGTACATTTCTGGTACCCACCACTAGTAACAAAGACAATTGGAATCTTATTTCTTCTTGCAGCTTTGAATATTAATTCATCTCTATCAATGATAGCCTGGAAATATTGAAAATGCAAGATAAAATACTAAAAAGCATAAATAACTACAAGAGGTGTTTTGAATAAAGGTATAAATTATTAAGTAATAAATTTCTGCATAAATATAATATTCTTATAAGTAGGTATATTTTCTTAAAAAATTTCCAACTAAAATTATGATTAGAAAACTACTTTTTAAAAAAGATGACAATAACAAGTTCAACAAATAACAATTATTTGTATAAAAGCTATATGCCTCTTTTTCATCTGAAATAATCTTGTACAATGCTTTCTATGTAATCTAAAGTATTATACTAAAATCAGAAAAATTATTGAAATTAATTTTCTTATACCAGACAATTTTAAAAACCCAATTTTAATTCAAATAAATGGTGCTATATCGAAACATATCTTTCTTTAAAAAAAAAAAAAACATCTCAATTATGTAAACATGTGAAAATTATTTCATTAAAATACATTTGCAAGACATACAATTCAATTTATAGTGCATAATTTCTCTTACTTTAGTAAAATTGCAAATTTACTTTGTACCCACATTTAATGTATTTAGATTTAAAAATTGTTTGAATCTGAACATTTTGCACTTAATTTTCAAAATTGAAATAAATGTACTTAAATTTAATAATTTTTTTAATAAGCATTACATTTTTATATAAACTTGCTCAATAATAAAAAAATAATGCATTAAAAAACAGTTTTTAAATAAAAAAATAATAAGTGTTTAAGATATACCTGTGCAGTTATTTGTAAGCCACCTAAAGGATCTCCCTTTAATATATCAGTTCCAGCATTATAGAACATAAATTGGGGTCCAAATTCTTCTATAGCTTCATTTACACTTCTAAATTAAAACAATGTTAATTATTAAATGGAGTAATGCATATTTTCCTTATTACATTGGTATTATAATTTTACAATATATTTTCTAATTATAAAATTAGAAAATATATTGTAAAATTATAATACCAATGTAATTAAATAATTATTCATACGATTTAAACCATCTAATTTTCAATAAATTATTACAACAGTAGCTATAATCATACTAATATCTTTGTTATTTAATATCCTTTTATTGCTTGTTACTATGACTTCCATAGCATTGCTATGAAAATTAATTATTTATTACATTTAAATAGAAACATATTTTACAAATCAAATTTTCTTTAATTATTTTGCTACCTCAACAATTTTTACTTCTCTAGTGTTGTATTTCTAGTTGTTTAACTTTAGAATCAGAAGAGAGTAAATAACTTTTTTACAAAAAACATTTGATTTAGCTTAAAAGATTGTTATACCTAAATATATATTCTCTAAAAACTTGTAACCCCTAATGAATATTCCACTAAATTCACTGCTTAACAGTTCATTGTAAGAAAGTTTCTTCTGCAGAAGTATTCCATCAAAAGTTGGATTAAGAATACATGAACAGAAGAACAATGTACTGATTGTCAAAGTTATTTGTGAAGAATATTTAGTCCTTAGTTTGAATCTAACTAAGTGGTAATTCCCTGTTGGCTTTGTTTAGCTAGAGTCCTGCCGATAGCTATGCATTGTTAACAAACCTAATGATGTATAGCCACCTCCATTTAACTTCATTATGACAAGATGATGATACCAGTGAGAGGATTTATTATTAATAATTTTGTATAATTTGTATTTAAAGAAAAGTTAATAATAAATATAACTATGGTTAAAATTGGCATAACAGATAAAACTATTTGACCAAAAGAACATTAATAAAAATGAAATTATGTAAGTTACTTTTGTAAAAAATAATTTTCAAAATAACTATAAAAATTCTTTTCTAAAATAATTTGAATCATAAAAAATACGAACTATAAATTTTATAACTTGAACTATTAAGTTTTTTATTGAATATTGAATGCACAATACTTGGAAAAAAAGTGACAGAATGATTATGCAAATTGAAGGGAATGATTTATCTAGATGACTAGAACAGTTAGTTTGTTATTTAATAAGTTAACAAGTTAAAAGTACAGAAAATATCAGATTTGTTGCTTTCTTCAGGAAAAACTGCTTTTAAGTTAATCCAATTGTTTGCTCTGTAAGATATATTTATTGAAGAATGCCTGACCATTGATGCCATAGTTACTTGTAATATTCAGATGATTTCAAAGGGGTTTTGCTTTAGACCTAGACATAATTAATTGGTCATATCATCATGTTACAGCTGAAACTTTCTACATGAATCCACTGTGAAAAGGATGAATATAGGTGCATGTAGATGTATATCGATCTGTTTGGATAAATTCATCCAGAAACATGTTAATATACTAGGATAGATACATCACAGGTAGTTGACATTTAGCAGCATATGCTGTAGTCTAATTAAGCAAGAAAAATTTTTCAATAGCTAGTCAAAGGTGGTTTATAGACATTTTGCCTATTATGAAAACTACTACTGGCATAAAACCATCAGTGCAGAGATAGCATTGGTTTCACTCCAGTGTCTTAGCAGAACTGTATAACACACTACTCACCAACGAGTTTTGCTTCTATTTCTCCATTAACAGCCAGTGAGTAAAAGTTTGAAGGTGGTGATGAGGTAGGTTCAATTTTGCAGTGACTGTTGAATTTCATACAATTAATCTATGGCAATATGTATATTATTACAGCATTGCTATATGCAGCATTATATTTTAGGGTGTTTTCCTCTCATGGATTTGCTCTGGTTTATATCAGATGTACAATGACAAAACAATACATCATTCACATGCTACATACACTCAGTTGAACTCCCCTATCTTCAGCAGTTGCAAAATGTTAATTAACAGCAGGACAAATGACTGAAAGCCATAGTAAACATCAGCAGACAAGCCTAAAAAGAAATTCAGATTCTTTTTCTGCTACCAATGTCTACAGATTCCACACCAATCAAGAATGTATGAAATAATATTGCCCATTGTTTGCATGATTTTCTTCTACCTCAAAAATACAGTGAACTGTGAAAGATGGTTTAGAACATATAGTCATTTACTGTTCATAAGCATAAGCATCATGAGTTCATCATTGCCTCAAAGCATGTGTCATCAGAAAGAGTGATCTTAATTTCTAGCGATCACCTAAATATTCTATTGCATTCATTTTTTAAAAAATTAAAATCATCTGTTTCTATATGAATTTTCTTTTTTATCTGCCAATTTTCAGCAAATTCTACCTTTCTTTTATGTTGTTGCATTTTCTCTCCCCTAGCAATGTTAATATAAATACACTCCATTAAGCAACATTTTTTTATTTCTTTATATTCATAACTTTTTAAACTAAAGCAATATTAAGAAAAATATTACTTACATAAGATTTCCTTTTTAAATAAGCTTATATTTTTCTATAATCTGAATAGATGAATAAGCAAATAAAAAAATGCAGGTGAAAGGAGAAATATGACAAAAATTAACAGAATCACAAAAAAAAGTTTAAAATTTTCTAAAGTATATTAAAAATAATTTTGAAATCAGATAACTTAAATCTAAATAAGACGACACATTTTTAATGCCATATACATTTTCAGAGTTCATTTATAATTTTTCACCAAGGAATCAATTTGCATAAGAAGTCATAACATTTCAAAATTGGCTGTTTGTTTCATAATTTTCAATAATTGCAACTACAAACCATCTAAATTATACATGGAATTAAATCAACAATTTATTTATTAACACTATATATTAAATACTGTATTTTTTAAAATATAAGATATACTCACCTTATAGACCTCACTAAATACTCAGCATCTTCAACTGAATCATCCAATTCCACTTTTTTTTTAATAGCCCCTAAAATAAAATAAAATTATTTATTATTATTTATTTATTTCAATTTACTTCCTACGCCAATACACATTTTTAATATGAATAAATTATATTTTATCAAATAGAGTATGTCCTTTAGGATAATCATAAAACGAATAATTTCAAAATATTGTGTTACAATATACTGCAAGAATTAGAATGATTAAATCCATTATTAATTTAAATTCTTCACAATTTTATGAATGATTCTGGAATAATAATTTTTTTATAAACACACAATAATAAATTTATTAAATAATTTTAGTTATTAATATACAGTAGAATTAAGTAAAAGGAAATATCTTTTTACAATGATTTAATTCCTTTTTAAATATAAAATAAAAGTAGCTATGAATAAAAAGAAAATAAGACCTACAAAATTTGGAAAAATTGAATTTGGTGACATTTTTAAAACTATTTTATTATTTACAAAGTATTTAGTGAAATATTCTCATTATTAATACATTTAGTGTAATTCATTTTTAATGAAGTTTCAGCACACAAAAAAATACCTTTAGCATAATCATCTTGAGGATAAATTTCTCGATTGTATGCATCCACAATATAAACCCTATTTTCTAATAGAAAATCTCGTTCATGACCATTTCCCTAAAAAAGAAGAAAATTTAATGAAAAGTTTAAGACAATTTTAAACATTTAAGTAGGTAATTGACCTTGGCAGACAACTATTATATTTGTGTATACATAATTATCATGTATTTACTTTTAAATTAATTTTGTTCATTGAAAGAATCGTTTTCTTTCTTTTTTTTCATAGTAATACTTATTTTAAAAATATGATTTCTATCCTTTAAAAGTTTTGAAAATTAGAATTAGAATGTATTAAAAATTCATTAACTGTTTATCATTATGCTTTCTACATATACTACCTTTTTATGGCAAAGTATAAGATTATAGTTTTTAACTTGGTGGAATTTAGATAAAAAAAACACATACAAATAATGTCTTTTCTTTATATTTACAGCTTTTACTATTTGCTATATATATACTAAGATTAATTGATTAAAGGAGACTATTAGTAATTTACATAATTATATAACTTACAAATCATAAAAATACTTGTATAACCCTTGTTAAAAAATTATATTTATTATAGTATATAATTTTTTTAAATGTTATTTAATTTAAATATTTTATTCAATAATTTTTTAATTAAAAAATTAATGAATTTACCTGGTGAGCATCCAAATCTACTATTAATACTTTTTCAACAGAAGGATAATTATTAAATAAGTATCTTATACATAATGTAATATCAGCATATGCACAGAATCCTCCGCCATCATCTTTAGAACAGTGGTGAAACCCTCCTCCAATATTAATAGCCCATCCTCTTTCCATTGCCAGTTTCCCAGCCTTAAAGAAAGATATTTGAATTTATATACATACATATAGAAAAAGTAAACGCACAAAAAAAATCAAAAGAAGAATGGATAAGGAACTTATTAGAAACACAATCAGTTAGTATATCAAAATCATAAACACTTTCCAGAGATAAATTTTCATGTGCTTCAAATAAGTCTCATAAAAATACCAAAACTGAATTTAAAAATTAATTCAGAGATCTGAAGTGTGATTAAGCTGCATTGACGAAACTGGATTAAGTAACATTAAAGTGCGAAAGGCATGAACTCCAGACATAGATAAAAAAAAAAAAGAAAAAAAAAAAAAACATGTATATAAATGGTAAGAAACAAATTATCCCGAAAATTAATAAAAGCAATAAATTAACTATAAAAAAATTAAGGCAGTTTTTATTAATGTTTTCATACCCTCAGACATTATTAACCCTGTTTATAATGACTGTGTAAAATTCAAGTGAAAATAAATCCTGTGATGTAATCATATTTAATATCATCTACAGAAATATCAAAGGGCAAATGGTATAAACTGCAGACATATTTAAAAAAAAAAATTTAAGATCTATAAACGTGCATGCAAAACGTGCGTACATGTATGCATGCAAATGTGTGCTAGAGCATGTCCATGTATGTGTGCTTGTATAAATGTTTGCAAGTGCTTATAGATGTTTGAATGTGCATAAGTATGCATGTTTATATAAGTGAGTTATGTATACTTGTATGTATATGTTTGCATACATATAAATTTGTGCATGTTCATGTATATGTATGTGAATATGTGTGACTATATATTATGCTTACTTAAAGATCATATGTATATTCATGCACACACATGCAAAACATATACTTGCATATATGTATGCATGTACATATATATATACAGGCATACAAATTCACATATTTATACATATGCACACATTTAGACATATTTAGATATACATTTATACATATGTATGTACATACTGACATACATACACAAGCACACATTTAAATGGAGGTCTTAAAAACAAATGCAAACACAAACACATATATATGCATACATGAATACACATGCAGATGCACACATTTAAGCAGAGTTCAAATGGGAAACTAGTCTATACAGTGAACCAATTATAAATCAGTTTTTCATAACCCTCTGTCTATGTCATGTGTCTCAACCCCACCCCAACCAGAGTTGGTCTTTTCCACACATCAAAGTGAATCTCGCAGATCCTGTTTACGAGCAGCTGTCACTTACAGCCAGAGATAGCATGACTTGTTTCTTGCAATAAGACAAGAGACACAGGAACAAGATCGCTTTGGGGTTGATATGACTCGACTCTTACTCCCATGTGAATGCCACTTTATACATATGCACATATTTATACACTTGTATATGCTCACATTTATACACAAGCTTATGCACACAATTATACATACATATTATGCATACAAATGTTTTTGTAGAGATACATACATAAATAAATATGAAATGCATGTTCATGATGATAAACTTAAAAGGTACATATGCAATCATTCTTACTGAAAAAAAAAAACACACCACCAGATTAATGTATGTAAACCCTTGTGTATATTTAAGCATATATATCTTTACTCATATCAGTACAACACTTTTCATCAAAAAACACATATTTAGACATCTGCAAATTTGTCACTAATATACAAAGAAAATCCTATTTTTGAGCAGGTGAATTTGGATTGCCAAACTTTGCTTATGGTATATGTTACATTACATACTCTATCTATATTTGAATTCTTTAATGAAATGATTTTAAATGGACTTGAAAATTCCAGAAAAGCAATAGTGCAATGCACATCAAAACCAATCACAAACAACAATAAAATTCAAGTATCAAATATTAAGCAATAATTTACTGCTGAAAATATAATTCAAAAAAATAATTTATTATTTGTTTACAAAATTAGAATGAATATTATATCGAGTTCTAGTTGAATTTTATACAAAATTTTTGTAAGAATGTTTTACCTAATGTAAAAGTAGTTCTTGAAAAGACAGACAATTTTAGGTTTTATATATAATATAGAAAAAAATTTATTAAATTGTTAAAAGTTTCTACTACAATAAAAGAAGAAAAAAAAAAAATAAATAAGAAACTGGAATAGAGTAATAATAGCAAATTTATTTTATCTAACAACATTTTGCAAAGCTTTTAATTTATTTTAAAATAAAAGATTTATTGCTGTAAAAATGTATAGGAATCTTGCAGTAAATACAATTTATATTCTTTATTGTAATATAGGAACAACCAATAGGTAGAAAAAGAAAGCAATTTTTTTCTTTTTGATAAAATGTTTTTTTTTTTTTAATATTAGAAAAAGTGGATTAAATTTAAATGTTTTCTAAAAAAAAGATTCTTTTAAAAAGATTTGGAATAAAAATGTTAAATTTGTCATAAAAAATGTTTAAAAAAATATAAAAATATTACCAGAATTGTACCTCCAGTCTGATATCGGAAGGGACGCAAAACTCTTTGTTGGACTAGTGCATTAGGTAGTGCGAACAGAAAAGGAACTTCTGTTACACGAGCAACATAGGCACTCCACTATATAAACATTCCTTAATTAATATATGCAATTATTCAAACTAAATAATTTATTATAATTTACAAATGCAAAATTACATAATGTATGAATTAAATAAATACTTCTCCTCTAAAAAATATTAAAATTTTGCTTATAAACAAATTGGGTTTTTAATACGCTTTTATTAGTTTCACCTGTATGTATGTTTGTAACTGACTCTTTGGGCTCGATTTTGCCCTACTTTAAGCGATCCGATTTAATTTAAACGTTGTAGACTTATCAAGGACCGATGACAAAATTATTTTGATAAGTTTATTATCTCATCATGATTAGGATCGCCAGGATTAGTGATTAAAACACACAGCTTTTGAAAAGTCATCTTGATCGGCGCATAATTTTTCCCCTGGAGATCTGTTTCTCCTCATACACACTATTTAAACTGCAAAGAAACATTTACAGACATCTTTCAGACATTCAAACCTATGTGGGACAGAGGCACAACGGATAATGCGCCTGACTACGGATTAGGAGATTCCCTGTTGAATCCTGGCTGCCTCGACATATTCGCATTTAGCCTATGTTTTACTCACAATTAAATTATTGTAAGAACCAGTCCTCTGTACCGGGACTTCATTTAAATATTATAGTTTAAAAACACTAAAAAACATGCTTTTATAGTTAATCAAACTAAAAAGTAAAAAATAAATTAATAGTTTAAAAAACTAAAAAAAAAAAAAAAAAAAAACACACTTTTAGGAGTAAATCAAACTAAAAGTAAAAAATAATTGTTAACATAAGAATAAAATTACTGACGAGAAAATTAATGTCACTGTTCTAAAAGCGTGGGGTGCTTTGAATGTCATTTTTAAACTAACTCTGAATTTCGGAATGAAATTAGGAAAAAATTATAACGATTGATATCGAGCACCCCACGTTTTTAGAACAGTGACATTAATTTTTCGTGAGTAATTTTATTCTTATGTTAACAATTATTTTTTACTTTTTGTTTGATTAACTCTAAAAGCGTGTTTTTAGTTTTTAAAACAATTAATTTATTTTAACGTATAAAATAATGAATAATTTAAAAAAATATTTAATTTAATATTTTTCTTAAAAAATAATGAATGAGAAAAAAAATTAAATTATTTAAAATTCAGATTAAATTAAATGCAAAAATAAAAAACTATTGAAACAAAAAGTAATCCAATTTTTTTTTTTTTTTTTTAATTAGTGAGGTTTATAAGCAAACACAAAGACCTAATCAAATTTCTGTACAATTAAAAAAATCATATAAAAATATGTGAATTCATTTAATTAAATCTAACATTACTTAAAAAAAATTTTTTTTTTTTTTTTTTTTTATTAGCAAAAAGAGTCATGAAATATTTTAATACATATTTATAATATATTTGTAATTTAATATTTAAATTTTTATTCGTTATGATAGTAATAAGACAAAGATAGTTAGTCAATAAATTATGATAGTAAGTTAGAATAACTTAACAAAAAATTTTTTTAAATATTCTAGTCTTTGAAATTTAAATTTTAGCTTCTACAACTTTTTAAAACTATTGCAATTTGCATATCTTCTTGTCACTTATCTAAAATGTTTTAATTCAGATTAAAACAATTAAGACTTCTTTCTTAAAAAATTATAGCAATTCACAATTATAACCATTTACAAGAGTAAGAATTTGTGATCATATCCAGATCTTAGTTAACTGGTAAATGATACATGAAACTAATTTTTGATTTGTTATATATTATTTAAAATTTCTTATTCTAATCAATTAATGGTGATAGCAGTAATAATAAAGTTGATATAATACACACTATTTTGATTAATTATTAAGCCGTCTTATTTAAATTAAAAATATGTTCATTACGAAAACATGAGAGAAATTTTATTTAAAGCAAAATTATAATGAATAATTTTTATAACACATCCAATTTACCTTTAATTTATTCAAATATGATTCTGGATGTACAACCTGCAGAACTTCATCTTTTGCTTCAACAGGTTCAACTGATGTGTTTTTGTAATAATTCCAGCCCCTCAATTAAAAAAAAAAAGAATACTTAAAATTTTTCTCAAAATAAAAAACAATGAATAATTCATTTTCTATATTTGAGAAATAATAAAGAATACAATACCATTTCCTCAAAAACAAAAACAATATAAGAGTAAAAATGTTCAGAAAATAATGTCATACCTTTCAACAGTTAAAACAAACTGCATAATGTTTTTAAATTTTTGCATACCATTTTTATTTTATAAAAATAAAAATGTCATGGTAATTAAAAATGAAACCTTAAAATGTTATTTTTTATTTTATTTTTTTCCCTAAAGGTTCCCATAAGGCTTTTTTCAGTTTTCTTCAAAATACTAATTTAATTAAAAAATTCATTTATAGAATGATTTATAACTTTCTTAAATGTAGTAACTATTTAAAAAGTTAATATATTAGTTAAGTTGATACATTACATGAATGGTTTCTAAACTATACAGTGAACATATCTGTAATGAGACTGTAAAATATTGTATAAATTACATTTAACAATAGTTAATTGTAGTTTAATTCTATTTGCAATTTCTAATATATGTGAAACTGTGGTTATAACAATTGCTGCGAGAAAAATTAAACATTGTTTGAAAATTCAAATATGGAGAGAAATGAAAGTGGTTGTATCAAATTTGATTCCAAGATGGAAAACAAATAGTGATTAAAAAGATAATACATTTCACTAATTATTAGTATTAAATACTTTTTGTCATCATGTCATTCATGTCTTATTATTTTTTATTTAATCCTGTTAGAAAGAAAAAAATTATTTGCAGTCTTACAAAATGTTTAGAATTGGACCTTGAAGAACATAAATTCTGATAGAGCATTGAAAACCACTGTTTTATATTATAATTAATGTCTTGATAAAATTTTTGTGTATTAAATAAAAAGCTATATTATGAAATAGCAGAAAAACAGCTAAATGTTGATAAAAATTAACTTACTGGTATAATCCATTAGTCTAGTATAATCAGTACTTTAAAATACTCATACATACTCAAACTAGACATTTTTATAATAAAAAATTATTAGCCATTTCGAATAAAGCAAAAAAAAAGTTCTTACATTATTCTACTTTCAATAAATAGTAAAATAAAAAACTAACAAAACCTGCACATTACAACAGAAAGATGAAAAACATTTTTCATTAATTTAAAAATAATATTTACAAAATTCAAAAACAGCTCGTTAAAATACAAAAAAATTCAGATACATATCGTAAAAAAAAAAAAAAAAAAAAGAAAGAAAGAGAAAAAGACAATATGTGTTTTACCTATCAATAAATTAAATACTTTATCCCACTTTTCTGAATCAAATGGATGTAACTTCTGTAGACCCAAGAAACGGATATTATAGTTTGGAGAATATATTATTGGAATTTGATCTGGACTGATATCAAAATAAACTTCCATTCTGAAAATTTGCAAAAATTAATAACTACTGAATAATACATATTACACAGTAAAAACTTAAGTGAACATTTTAATTTAATATTTAAACAATAATCTTTGTAATTCTGAAGAATACTATATTACTCTGTATATCTTTAATATATGTACAGTAAGTAATAATTGGATATATATATATATATATATTGTTTTAGGCAATATAAATTAAATTTTTGAACTAAAATATATATGAAAATATTTAATTAGGAATGAAAAGTCAGAAATGACAATTATTGAAATTTAAATAATTTATTATTATTATTATATAAATATATAAATAATTGCAATTATAGAAATAATAGGAAAATAATGATTACAGTGATAAAATAAGCATGAAAATTTAAAGAATCTAGGGAAAAAAAAAAAAAAAAAAAAAATTGCGATGGATAAAACTTACGTTTTATCCACTTTTCCACATTTCTTATCTTTCTTCTTTTCTTTTATACCTTTCTTACTGAATAATTTGCTCATTTCTGAACAGTCACAGAAGTTTAGAGCAGCAAGCAGTAAAAATAAGTCAAATACAGCTGAAACTGGGTGAAAACTGGAATAATATAATATATAATGAAAAAATATTTCATTTAAAAAATTAAACAAAAATGACATAAATATATATTATAAATTAAAAAAGAATTTTCTGTTTTTAAAAAATAAAAAAAATTACGCCTGCACAGGTATGATTAAAAATATAATTATATGTAACATTCTAATTATCACTTTTTCTACAAAAATTCAGAGGAAACTTTAAAAATATATTAGAAAATGTTTTAAAATATTAAGAAAATTTGGAGCTGCCATTTTAATTTCCCTGAATTGAATGATTGAAATGCTTGTTGTTTAAATGTTTGTTCTTGTGTCATGAAGTCACAATCATGCAATTCGGTAATTGCATGATTGTGGCTCCATAACACAAGAACAAGCATTTGACTGCAATGTGTTTAAAACCAGTCTAGTCTAGCCAATCAATTATTTAAATGCTAAACTATTTACTACAGATTTTTATCTATTATTCAACAATTTGAATATTAATGCAGAGGGCATACAAAACAGACTTTCTATATATTTACAAGTAATGACTTTTGTAGAAGAATCTGATTAAAAATGATCACAAATTAATGACCGAATCCATATCAATGACGAATTGATCAGCAATATTGTTTAATAAATCATTTCATTTCAATAAGGTAAAAAATATTTTTGAACTTTTAAATAAAATTTATATAAATCCGAACTATTAGTAAACAAAATAACATAATAATTTTAAATTTCAGTTAGCCTATTTTTAAACCTCTCAGATTAAAAATAGGTTAATTAAATTATTGCATGCACATTTATTTGGCATGCATAGTGAATCAATACATCACACTACTCCTACTGGGTTAATAAAAATATTTCAATAAAACTCCAAAACATTAAAACTACAGCATTCGATTATAAATAGTAATGTAAAATTTTAACACATTAAGTGGAATTATCAAAAATAAGACTTTCTAATAAATGCTTAGTGTATTCTTATTACAGCAGTTTTGACAAAATAATTACTAAAATATTGATAAAATATACCAAACATGCACATTCTAACTAATTCATTAATATAATAGAAAAAGAGCTAAATATTTATTCATTATTTTTTTTTAAAAAAATACAATCACATATATCAATTAACTTTTACCAGAAATTTTGTATGTTTAGAATATAATATAGAATTTGAAATTCTGTTTTCTTGTAGTCAAGATTAAATAAAATAATTTAATCACAAATATTTACAAAAAATATTCCATCCCTACAAAAATTTTACAGATTTATAGCTTTACGTGAATATTTGAATTTATTTTTCCTCTTTACATACAATTTTGTCAAAATTTTCACCAACACGTTTTTAAATTATTATGTTTGGTCTGTTTTTAGAACAGGTTCAAAAATAAATGAATTGTGTCATAGAAATTTTAACTGAAAATAATATATAAAAATTGATGGAAAAATGAAATGTAAAAAAGAATTTAACATTTTGAAAATATTTACTTATTTTGAAAGGAGACTAGAGACTAAAGGAGACTAAATATTTTGTTGGAAATCTAGCAAGAAATAAAAAACCAAAAGTTTCTGTATTTATGACTAGAATAGACATATTAAATTGAATAGACATATTAAGTTGGAAATAATTCTTGTAGGCCCTAAGGAGATAAGAGTCCCTCTCAGATACTATCCAATGGGGGAAAGTTTACAAACAGTGATGATATAATATGGATGAACATTATATTAATGAGTATATTCTTCATCCATATTAAAGATGAACTGATATTTTGATGAGTAATGCTGCATCTACTGCTCCAGTGGAAAATAGGCAATCACATAGAACTTGAAAATAAAAACATTACAATTTTTATATCAATTTTACAAATGTTTAAAGATGCCTTTACTGGATTAAGGCCTTTACTATTTTATTTTTATTTACTACTGTTTTATGCAATGGATATAAGTTATTACAAGAAAACATTTAGCTGCAATTTTTTTGGTTCCATTGATTTTTTTTTTTTTTTTTAAGCTTTTCTCTCTGTTATTCACCTACAACAAAAATTGAAAATCTAGTACCGAAAGTAGGAAATAAACTTTTAGATTCAATGGAATCCACTTAAAATTTTGAATATCTGTAATATGTTTTTAATTATTACCACACAGTTAAATTTCTTTTTGTTACCTAAAACTTATTGATAACATCTTTTAAAACAGTTCGCAAATTTTTTTAAACATCATTCACTGAAAATGCAAAACTGCTTATCCAACATTAACCTTCTAATGTAATTGTTTTCCAAAGAGAATATTTTCTTTCAGTCTCGTTTCTCATTTTTGATGAAAATTTTCACATTTGAATTTAAAACAATTACTACTTTTGAGAATTTTTATAACTATTGATGAAACTTATTTTGACGAGATGCAGCAGAATTTCTTATACATGAAAAAGATCAGATGTTTTTTAATAGAATTTTTTTTTGTGATGCATACTTTTTTTCTAAACACTGCAAAAACAACCCAATTCACAAATCAAAATTCGAAATTTAGTATAAGAACCAAGAATAATATGTAATATTTTTAACAGTTACAATTTTCAGCTTAACATTATTCGATTTTATATTAGCAAAAATAGATTCCAAGTTTTTCTAAATTTTTTAATAAAATGTATGAAATAACAAATATATAAAAGCAAATTTTTTTCCATTACATAAAAGGCTAATCTAATTTTTTTTTTAAAAATGGAATTGATTAATGATCTGGATTCATGAGTCTTATACTAAACACCAAACATGAACAATCCATTAATGGATAATAATCTTACAAAAGTAAAATTACAGTTTATTCCAAGTCTTTGTACAAATAGACAAAAGATACAGCATATAGAAAATATTTTTCTTTTAATTTGGAGTTTAATATTTCAATAAATTATTTAATTAATCCAAAATCTTTCAATAAACTACTAAGTTATATTTAGGTATATAAACATGATTTTTTACATCACACTGAAAACTGTGACAAACACTATTCAAATCAAAATCAATTCATATATATACAGTATATCTTCTAGAGCAAGTACAAGAATAACCGAAACAATTAAAAACAGATAAAAGAATTGAGTACAAAATCACCTTTTTTGCTTTTATATTTATAATAGTAGCATCTTGAGCATAAAAATTACATTAATCAATATGGTTTTAAACTATTATCAAAATATCAAATAGAAATGCCTTTATTATATATTTGCATCAATTTTCCTTACAGAAGCAAAAAAAAAAAAAAAAATGTAGACCACCCAATTTATCTTGATTTCTAAATTTCACTCCAAAATTAATTAAATATACTTTTTTTTTTAAATAAAAGCTATAATTCTTGGTTAATATCTTTCTCTTTAGTATAAATAAATATTTTTAAAAATTTGTAATTTGCTATCATTTAATTTTTTATTTTCAAAGCTGAGTAATTGTAACAAGAAAATTCTATGAGAGACATGAACAAAAACCCAGTTTAAAAATTGGTAAGTAGTAATCCTTTAAATTTTTTTTCGTACTTTTCACATTTATCATTCAAAATTACATCGAAAACAGCTAAGTTTAGTGATTCCCGCCCCTCTCCCTCAAAGTGCTGTGTAATTGATTAACCTTTTTGTAACAGGTGTTTAAGAGGCAAAAACGATATTTTATATTTACTAATCTATTTCCTGATGTTTTCAATTTTTACTAACGATAAACTTCATTCTGAAATTTAACAATTTTATATGTTTCAGTGTTTAGAAATAATATTTTGCGAATTTTTAGACTTAGAAGGAGTCAAAATATAAGCGGAAAAAAAAAATTATACATTAATTGCAAAGAACCAAAAAAATACAAAGATTGGAAATAGTTGTTTTCAAAAATTAATTCAATTCATACTCACCAGAATATTCGAATTCAATTCTTACTTATGGATTACAATAAAATTTATCGCGGTAATTTAGCCGACGCAAATGAGTTTCAGTAGAGTAAAAGCTGGATTTATGCGCAAGTTTCTGAATAACATTGAAAACGAATTATAATTGTAAATAGTTCTTAACTCTTTACGCAAAAAAGGTTAAACTTGAATATTATCCTTTAATACGAATTAAAAAAAAATTCTCTCATACATTGTTTTTATTATTAAGTTTATACTCTGTCTTCAAATTTAATAGATGCACTGCCAATCTGAGCATGCGCAGTAATTAAATTTTTTACTATACCAATTTATCGATAACTCTCTTCATTGAAAAGCATTGTGAATGCCTTTATCAACGATGGTTTCGATACGCAATCTCAAAACGAAACTAAACATTTACAATAAAAATGAAGAGCCGAATTATTATGATTTGAATCGGAAAAAAATTTCTTCGTCACTTTTATGAAATTATGCAATTGATTTTGTTTAATATATATTTTTCTGAAAACGTGACTTTCCAAACTTGCCATATTCACATTTTTTTAAAATAATAATATGTAATTAATTACTAATATTCATATTGGTAATAAAGTTTTAAATTTTATCTAATTTATAATTTTGTTATTAATAATTTCATTTCTTCATAAAAATAAGTAGTGGTCAATAAAAAAAAAAAAAAAAATTTGGATATGCTTTCCTACCATACAACAAATTCTTCTTTTTCTTAATTTACCTTCTTTTTACTTAAAATTGTTTAATTAATTAATAATTCTAAAATTCCCCTCTGCTCAACGAATTTATGCTTTAAATTTCAGCTTAGAAACCAGCTGCTATGCTCAAATGCTTCCTCCATCCCCATGTGAAGATAATTTTATGCAGCCAATATTTTAAAAATATCATTCTGTTCATGTTGTATTGACAGCAGATTCAGTAGGCAAAAAGATGGAAAATCTTTCGAAACATTTGCGTGAAAAAAAGCGTTCTGTATCATTTTCCAGCTTACGAACTGCGCCAGAATTTTACTATTGCTTTTTGAATATCAACTAACAACGATTGCTTTTGTGCTCAATATCTGTTGAGAATTGTGGACAGTTTTCTTTTTCTGATGGTTGGCGACAATCTTTGGCCTTGAAGTGCAAGTGTTTTCTTGTTAGCAGATTAACAAGAAAGGTTGATAAAAAGATTTGTATATTAACAAACATATTTATTAATAGCCACTATATGTTATATAATAGTTCTCGTTTGCAAATTCTCATTTTTTTTATGACTAATTTTTTTGTTTTTATTTGTCATTTGATCTTTGTATTGATTGTGATAATGTTTTTCCTGTACTTACGTAAATAATATTTGTCCCTGCCTAACGTTTTACATAAAAAATAAATACAAAAGCCAGGATGTAATGATACCATTTCTTTTAAACATTCCATTATAACCCCTTTTTCACTCAAAATTCATTTCAGATTAATTAAAACACTGAAATAAATTCTTAAATATTATTTATAATAAAGCAATTAACATAATTGCTTTTATATAATTTGTTTTTACGACCATAATTAAGCCATTTGAAAAACAAAATAAACATGTTTTTTAATTTATCTATGTACGGCAATGAATCGAAATCGAATATGAACGAAAACTAAAATTGTGATTAAAATCGAAATAACATTGCAAAAGTTTCTTTTAAAAATATATATTGAAATCGAAAAGTTTATTATTTTAAATTTACTTGAGAAAAACGTCTTATATTTTTTTTTTTTACTTATACTTATTGCTACTTTTTAAAAACGAAATAAGTAATTAAATATCATTCTGGTAAATAAAAAGAGTATAAAGGAATTTCAAAAGATTAGATGCTACAAAATTTAGATTTGATTTATAACACGCTTTAAATCAATTAACATTTAAATTTTAATTATTAAGGAAAGTGATAATTTTGAAAAAAAAAAAAAAAAGATTTGTATATTAACAATTCTATTTATTACTTTTCACTATAAGTTAATAGATAGATAGTTCTAAATCTTTTAACTACATTCAAAAAACATAGAAATTACTTTTACAAAAACAACTTATACTCTAAACTCCTCTTACAGAAGGCCTATATGAGGGAAAACAGAATTTAAGTTTGAATAAAATTAATTCTATAGTATTTAGCCCCATCCGAATCTCAGTCATGATGTTGAATGTTTATCTATATACGGCGTTGCAGTTTAGACTTCGAGAAAAAAAGCTACGGTATCTCTTCTTGTGAGGTGGACGATAGGCATTTAAAGCGGAACAAAAAAACAGATAGTTGTTTCATCTACCCATATTCATGAAATGCGAATCAATATGCCGTTCGAGTTCCATTTGGAACGAGTGAATCGGTTTCCTATATCTCGCTCAAAATGTTTCTTCATTCAAATATGAATGCAGCTTTCATAGAAAGTATAATATTAATATGTATTGCTAAATATAATTTGTTTTTAAGGCAAATACTTTATTTTTCTAAAATAAAGTAATAAAAGTTGGAAAATATTGTTTATCCTTCATTTTGTTTTAGAATTTTTTTTTTTTTTTTTAAATAAGACGAATGATAGAAGAATAACATCTTTTGAAACAAGTAACATGTATTCTGAAATGTACTATAAGTAAAAAACGAATTATTATTGTTTTTTTTTTTTTTTTTTTATATCAGAGACCAAATTACAAGGAATTCAACAGACAAATAGTAATTAGTAATTTTTTTTAATTTAAAGACCAAAACTTTTTACAATTTTTGAAAGAAAAAAAAAAAATGTAAATACATATGGCATCTCATGATGACAGAACAGATAAGATGGATCTCACAGATGATACTGATAAATTAAAATTACGAAGATGACTGTACAGCAATGGTACACTTATTTCACCTGAAAAAGAACACATAAATAATGAATATAAGTTTATACTGAAAATTAAAAATTGGATTCGATTAAAAATGAGAACTTATTATTTTTCCTTTTCAATAGGGGAGGGATTTTTTTTTTTTTAATTAAATAAAAATACATTTATGGAGATACTAATTTACGTAAATCTGAAGACGAAATAGCTAATCAAGCCATTTGCGGATTAGTTGTTTTCACCTGAACCGCTCTGTCCAGCATTCCACTCTTTCCCAACTTCACACTTAAACATTATAAGTTAAGTGGTCCAGATCCTCACACTACAAAAGTATATATATACACAAAAGTAGTAAACTTTAGATGCTGTCATTGATGTTAAACGTACTGTTATTGGGTTGAATAGATAAGGAAAGCATGTTGCCATTGTTAGCCAGATTAAAAAAAAAGAGAGGAACTAGTGGAATTAGCTAGTGAATTAAGCGAGCGAGTCTTTCCAAATGCTAAAATAGTCGATTTAAAAGCCTCGTTACAAAATCTCCCAAATTTGAGAAAGATTTTGTTAAAGAATTAACCGTAGCTATTGAAAAAGGGCTAGACGAGAGGAAAAAATAGTAACAACGTGAATTGAAATTGCGTAAATTAGAATTAAATAAAGAATTTTTGCCCGAAAGGGAATACGGTAGCTTGAGTTAAGAAAACAGACAGGAATGATTCTGAAGAGGATTGGGAAATGTGTGAATTGGGTCAGGACTAAAACGCGTAATGTTAGCTTCGATTGGGAAATTCCGGAAGGTGAGACGAATGGTAATTAACATCAGACTGATGGAGACAGTAGTGCGCAAGTCCCTGACAACGGAAGATTTGTTACAATCAAATAGCGAAAATATTTTAAGAACTGCGATTGGACCTCCTGTAGAAGCAAAAGCTTGCAAGTACTCAACTTAACCGTTGGATGGACAAGGAAGATGTTAGACCTTTTGTCCAGGTAAGTGCGGGTATAGTGGGGAGAGAGGGTAGAATACATGAAGAGGCTTTGATTACCCTCGAAGTTTTCCAGTTATTGGGATAGGAAAAAGAAGAATCAAGTCTGACAAAAAGAAGTATCAGGAGCATAAAGGAATTCCGATGTTTTTCATCGCTGCAGTGGAAACAGATATGAAAGTCACTAATGAAATTGGAGACTGGTCACCTCTCTCAGAACTAAGAAAGCATAGGGAAATACCGATGGCTATTGTCTGAATTAGGAAGTCCAGGAAGCCGAGTATTTTGATGGTGAAGTTTCGAGATCAATTTCGGCGGATACAACTAGTTCCAGGCTGAAAGTATTTAAGTTAAAACACGTTGAAAGGGAATATCTAGGTACGATTAGGATATCTATTAAGAACATGAGGCAAAGCAACTGATAAAGGCTTTTAGGGAAGTTATAGAACAATCATGAGCTTTTCTCGAGATTTATAAGAAACAATTAAATGCAGGTAGTACTTGGGTCCATTTGAAAAACAAAATGTATCGTCTAAATTTAAAAAAAATTTAATTAAATTAATTCAAAATTTAATTAAATTAATTTAATTTTGGATATTTGTTTTTTATTCTTTCTAAATGTTATTGTTTTTTATTTTTATGCGAAATATAATTTGATAAAAAGTAGACATTGTGAAGTTGCTAATGTTAATTTGATAGTAAGCAGAAATTGTGAGATGGTCAAAGTTATTCTATAGAAGGAAATAGTTTTGCCCAGAGTATGAACCCATTTTAATGACTTACAATAATACAATGTTGAGTTGAATAATTTCTAAAAAGTATGTTTTTATATAAATTTATTAACTTTAAAAAAATTTTCATTTCTGCTAACTTTATGTCTATTCTTTTGATCCACATGTATGTTTAGTATAATAGTATTTTTTTTTTTTTATTTTATTATTTTGTTACAATGTGTTAAGTTCAAGTAAATGAGCAATCTGATTAGGAAGGCACAAACAAACTTACACACGCAGTTCTCAGAGAAAGATAGTGTATCTCTATATGGTGTTGGAATTACAAAATAGTTTCTGTGTGCGGGACAATGTCAACCAATAGAAACTGGAGTTGTGAAAGTTCAGTGCATTATAACCTTTTCTGGGACTTCTTCCTCCCGGGACATTCTTAGTACCGGGAGACATCAGATTATCCACATTCGAGTTAAAAAGAAAGGATTGAAACCAAGGCAGACTGAGCAGGGAGGAGGTGATCCATGAAGTGAATCATGTTTGTAGATAAATTCTTAATTTGTAAATAATTAATTGCCATTAAAATTGTAAATATGGAACATTGTACCTTGTTTCCTTCACTCAAATGAACCAGTGTTATTATATATATACACACACACATTTACCATTTGCATTTAAAAAAACTAAAATAGAGGTAGGTTTAAAAATGTAAAGTAAAATAAATAAAAAATGAAAAATTGTTGTTTAGTAAATCATTAAAAGCAGAACCAAATAAATAAATTGGGTGTTTAATGTCCTGTAAATTCAAGGCTTACGCTAAGCAAATATGTCAGTGGATAAAAATTATATTCCTGACGGCGACTTAGAGTAAGTCATTGTCTGAAAGTACATGTGATTGTAATTTGTATTCACATTCAAACTGGCTAATAAGAATTTTCCAAGCAATATCTTATAAATGTGGAGCAGTTTATTCTGAAAGCTGTTATTTATAAATGCCTGTTTGAAAAATATTTTTCTTATATATTTGGAATACTTTTCCATCCTTGCACAGCATATACAAGCGTTTTGATACAAAGCAATCCTTGACTACTTATCCAAATTCCTTTCTTTACTTTACAAACATTAATCACTTTTAATGTTGGATAATAATGAATTTAAATGCCTCTACAGTTTAATATTCTAACATTTTTTATTTCTTTCTTATTGCACATTAATACATGTTAGTTTAAAAAT
>BPLR01018728.1:0-28981 GCA_021605095.1 Caerostris extrusa
ATATAAATATGAACAATATGTGATAATATAAGGTAATTGTAAAATGTCATTTAGTAAACTATTAATTAAAATAAATAGACTTTGGTAAAAATGTTTAAACAATGCATAAAAGATGTAGCAAAAATTTTTGAAAGATTTCAAAAATTACAGGTCGATTTCAAAGAAATTAAACGATGAACAGAGGTCAGAAATTAACTGCAAAAACTCTTAAACTTTAAAGGGATGATTATTAAGAAATACCACTTTAAAGAAAATAACTTGAAAAAAATCAAATATCCAGCAAATAAGTGTCAAGATATATGCTGAAATATGTTAAGATACACAATGATGGTGAACTTAAAAATAATTACAAATGTCAGAAGAACAAGACAAATACTACAACTAATAAATAAAGAAAATATTACTATTCAATGCAAAGTACAGATGTCATTGTGCTTAAGAAAGGCATGTTTTCCTCAATAATTAGTTTTAAGGGTTTTTATTTCTGCACAATTTCAATTATTTTTGTATGTATGTTTAAATATTAATATAATATTAATCTTTTTATGTAAATATTCATATGCTCATTAGTATTTTAGATTTTTAATCATCCATTTTCTTTTCACGATTTTCAATCATCCATCATTTTTTTTTAAATTAGAATATTAATGGCTTCTATATTGAAGAACTTTCAGCTGATCTCATTCAAATTACAAAGAAAAATATAGAACCGACATTTTAATGAATGTCTTTATGTTATTGAAATTTTGACGCATAAAACTGAAATTTTAAAATAATTATACAATTAGTAGGGAGAATTAGTCAAATCATAACAATTCAAGAAAATATTTTAGAGAACAAATCAAAAATATTAGTGCTGGATTGTTCTCAGCAATTTCCCTCTTACTGAGAACAAGTTAAGTTGCATTTAAAAAAGACATTTACAAAAGGACATTAACATATTTCTTTTTAATTCCTTGTTTGACTGTGTAGTAACGTGGTGTAAAAAGAATAACACAATTAATTAATTATGTGTAAAAGATGTAACTACATGTTTAACCATCTGTGTGAAATTTAAAAGTCCTGTATTATAATCTTTTGCTTAAATTTACCACAAAATTCTGCATGAATTTTTCAAGCAGATATTTTTTATTTTCTGGAAAAAAATAATATGTAAAAAGAGTGCTGTATTTAAAAGCCTATTTATAATAAGATTTTTTTTCCATACTATATATACGTACATAAAAATGCCAATGTATTTATGTTCATGATCTTTAAAAATTTTAACTATGTACTGACACTGGCTGATATCATTATAGCTCCAGTATGACAGTGTTCTAAGTTTGATTTTTATTGTACTGGTATGTATTCTATTTTTTGTAATGATCTTAATTCGATGAATTAATTTGTTTCGTCTGAAATTGGTATATTAAGATTTTCGTGCTATTCAAAAGCAGTAGAATGTAGTATTACATCAAACAGCAAAAACAGCTCTTTGTACTATTGATACTAGAAGCTAATTTATACGATCAAGAATAACATCTAGAGTTGTATTAGCCAAATTTGAAAACAAAATCAATTTGAAAGCAAATATCTTGAAGTTCTATGTAGCAGTTAACTTTAAATGTTTAAAAAAAAAAAAAAAAGGTGGAGGGTTTGGAACTAAATATTTAAATGGATCATGATGTGAGTTCTGTGTTGTTTTTACAAGCAAAACACGTGAAAACGTCAAGGGAAATGCATCACTCTTAAATGTAAAAGAGAGTTTTGGCATCCAAAGATTACGTTTGAGTAAGATAACATTTCACAGAGATGACAATACTGATAGGTGACAATTTTTTTCTACATAAATTGCTTTTGGCAATTTTTTTTATTCACTCTACTGCGTAATCAAAAATGCTCAATTAGAGTATAGTTCCATTTTCATACTATCGAAACGCGCATTCGTATTTGTTCCATCCTTAGTTCACTTTAAAAAAAATCACTGCGCTTCAATAGCTACAATATATTCTTGCATCAAAATTCGATGTTTTCATGAAGATAAAAAAGGTATTTAGAGGTGTCACAGCATTTTTAATTTTTCTATTTTATTTATAGAATTGCTGTTATAAAAGCATGCATCATTATATTGCAACATTTTGGGCCATTTCACATTGCACATTTTTGTCGTGCTTTTCTACAATAGTGATCATCTTTGCACTGCTGTTATGAAGATACCTACTTGTCTACACTAATAATTTGCAAAATGGGTGATATTATTCAAGAAGTAACATTAGAACTATAAATTGGTTAAATAGAATTTTCGGGTGCATTTAGAAGGGGAGGGGGCTTCAAAAAATGGCGGTGAAAGCATCAAGAAGGAATTGACGAAAAAAAATATATATATAATTATCCATAAATATTTCACTCGTTGTGTTAAAGCTGAAAGAGCAGAAACTTCCTATATTATGAGCTGTAATATAAACTTTTTCATTTGTATTCATTTACTATATTTAATACTGTGTGAATAAAGTATGGTTACAAACTTGTTAATAAAAATAGAATATCGCTGACAAAAATAGAGCCGATAATTAATTCATTTATTACTGCAAACCATGTTCACCCCTTTCACTAGCATAATATTGATTTTATTTATAATTTTTATTTTCATATTATCTTTCATTGCCTTAATTTTCCCGAGTTTATTGCAAATGTTACTGTGGTTTATTTTAATAAATAATATTATTATTACAAGTATCAAAAGCCTTTTGCTTGCAAAAGTTTTATTTATTATATTATATTACACAAATTTTTCCTTGTATCATTCTGCTTGTCTGTTAAACTGTAAATAACAATGTTGTCAATTTTTGGGTCTCATGGTAGTGAGACTAGCTGCTTTTTGCTGAGTAACACAGGTTTCGTGTTCGAGTCGAAGTGGTGAGATGGATATTTGTAGATGTTTGGAATCCAATTTAAATCGTAGAACAAATTCTAATAGGATCGTAGAGCGTTGTGGGAGTAGTGTTACTCGTGTCCGTAGCATATCTTCAAGCTACACGTGTCCCCTGGGTAGTGTTAAATGAATAACAGCTGAGCAGCCCTGCTTAGGACATAAATATTAACAATCTCTGTATTGCCAACTGTCTTAGAATAACAACATATTGTCAATTTACAGGACCGTAGCGTAGAGCCGAAAATTTCTGAAATTTTTTTTAATTTATTCTCTTACATATATTAAACTAATCTATACAAAGAAAACAAAACTGAATTTACTGTGAATACCCTTGGGTTTCAATAATAACTCTACATGGAAATCCATAAATAAATAGTAATTGTACTTGATGTTAATTCCAGTAATGAAGCAAAATATGTTCTAGCGTGGAGATTTTAATGCACTAACGAAGTAAAAAAATAAATCTAAAAAGAAGAAACTAAAATTAAATTTATTGAATTTTCTAGACATGCATAAATAATTTCATTATATTCATTACACTTTCAAGTACTCAATGCAAATGTAATTTAGAGAAACCTATTTCTTTCATTAGCCTGCATGTAAAAATGAAGAAACTCAAATAATCTTTTACTGAGAAAAAAAGCAAAAAAATTCCAATTTTTCTAATTTAATTTCAATATTTATTTTTCCGTAATGTGCAAAATTATAGAAAGTAATTGAGAGTGACGTACTTTAATGCCTTTTCAGGAACTTGAGAATTTTTCTACCTTTAAATCAGTGTCAACAACTTTCATTTACATCAAATCTCATTAGCTTACGCTGAAATTTATTCAGATTAGTTTGACTTATTAACTGACAAATAATCGTCTTAAATTAGTTTTAAGGTAAATATTGATTCCTACGAGATTTAATGTTTAACATTTATTTTAATTTTACGAAATTTAATGTTTTGTAAATAATAAAGTGCGTGACATTAATAAGCTGAATTAAATCTACTAAGTGAATTATTCCTGCCGTTCTGGTTTTTTTTTAGTTATATGCATTAATTAAAACTGATTTAAAGAAGAATAAATATTTGAAAATTAATTTTCTTATATAAAAAAAAAAAAAAAAAAAGTAAATCATTAAATTTTTTTTCCTAACGGAGTTTTTGGTGTATATTGATATATCATTTTATGTCTTTGCTTTCAAATAACGACCAATTTGATTTTAATTTATGTGCATAAAATGACATATTTAATACAGTTTCAAAATTACAAGTTGTAATCCTTAAATGTAACGGTACTTTCTCCTAAGCATTGTAAGTGCGCCCCCTGAGATGTTCAGGAGATATGATCAGCAAGCATCGAGACTCTCATTCGAGAGAAAGTACAGCGCAACTGGCGCTGACACTGAAAACCGTTTAGTTTTCAATATCTCATCCCGAGAGGAAATATCTTTATTTTCGGCTTAGAAGTGGAATCATTCCACGAATGCATAAGCATATATATTTATATGTGTTAAATATTGCCTATCTTTAATTGTATGTATACGTGATGTTTGAGCCCTGTGTAAATAAAGCGGCTTGTTCTCAAACCTGTGCCCAAACACAGTCAGATCCAACTGCGCAAACAACCGACAACATTACATAGATACTTTAGAAGAAATCATCTAGGCGGTGTAATTGAGTTTTCTCTTCATCTATCGTACTTCTAAAATCAACAGAAACATTTCCCTGTTTACAGATCACTAGAATCAATTACCAAAATAGATACGGAATAAGGCACACTGAAAAAAAAAAAATAGCTCAGTGAATTAGCCGATACGCAGAAATAGTGTTATAATTTATTATGCAATTTAGGATCCAATATCGGTCTATTATACTTATTATATTGTTTTTTTTTTATATGCAATGTAGTATTGGTTACTCTAAATTTGCGTGTGAATTTAAAAAAGAAATCATGCGTTGAGAAGTGTTTTTTTAATTTAGTTTTGGTTACACTAATATATGAACAAATTTCAGAAACGAAATGCTATTGATTTAGTTTTTGCAAAAACCATAAAATAAAGCATGATAACGGAAGATTTCCTTTTGAGCACTTACACTTAAGTATTAAATCTTGTAGCCATGTAAGGTTTTCTATTTTATGAATAAAAGTAGTTTTTGTGTGTGAATGCTAAGGTGGCAATTCTTTTTCTATCAAACTTTTCTGTTATTTTATTTCTTTTCTGCAATATGTTTCCAAAAACACAATATTAAGCCAATAACTATATAAAATTTAAGCGAATGTATTTCCTTTAATTATTATATTAGGAACTTTTAATGTATTTGTTACAAATTAATAAATTAAAGAGTTGATTCAATAAACAATAAAAATTATACTACTTTTTGTTGAAAAAAATGGTCCACAAAATACATAAATTAAGTTAACCAAAGATAAGTTCAAAAGTAAGTAATCAAAGAGTAAGTTCAAAAATGTGATTTTAATAGAGTTTAATAGAGTATCAGAATCTTACATAGCAAAATAAAACCATAATTTTAGTATCGAATATTAGATAGTCAGTTTTATTAAAACTGTAGCTGAATGTTAAATCTTTTGTGTCAAATTCTTAACATAAAACAGGATTCAAAATCGATACATTGTAACATTCATGGAATACAAAGTTTAAATAAAAGACTTAAATATGTAATGAAATCGACATCAACATTATTTTGAATGCTCAATAATAAACTCAACAATTTATTAAACACAATGTAAATAGACATTATTTGCAATCGAAAATGAAAAGTAAGCATGAAAAATGATGGAAAAAATAAACGAAACATAACTCTTAAAAATAAAGAAATTAAAAAATATATATGGGCTAAATTTAAACCCCAAATTTATTTTCTAAGATATAAAATTGATGATATTATTTTGAAAAATTATTCAATAAATTAACATTAGAAACAATAAAATAAATATTGGATATAGCCATAATAATGTATATGGTTACATAAAGAGTTTTACTGCAAATATTTAATGTGAAATTTTCTCAAATGTTAAGAATTTAACATTATGTAACAAAAATTTAATAAATATTTATTATCTTTGCCAAAATTAACTCATGACTGAAACTTTTTGTTCAACAATGCAATCTAAAGAAACATTGTTTATTTTGAATTACACGCTATTGAATTTATAAACTTTCATTAAATGCTAAAGAGGTGAAACTTTTAATATGATTTGAAAATGAATAATTAATTTTCCTTAGAAAATGTCAAATGCAATCAACAGCTTTAATACGCAATTTGAAGAGAATAAGCTGTAATTCCTATTGTATTTTCTTTTCTATAAATAAAGGGAAATATTCCAGTAATTTATTTTGCATTTCAATAGAAAAAATTCTTTAATTCTTCTTTTAAAGAAATATTTAAAATACATTAGGAACATAAAGAGCATTTAATAAAATTTCTTTTCAACAGTGAATGGAACCAGATGTTGTAGAAATCTTTAAAAATTATGGGAATAAAAACACCTCAGATACGACAAAGAAAAATTTTTTTTTTTTTAATTTTTATTTTTTTTTTTGAAGATCATTTCGTTAAACTGAAATGGGACACATTCTGGTATCTTTGGACATTATTCGACTTTATTTTCTCAACAAAGAAATGTTACGCTGGTTTTAAATGAAAGCAATGCGTTTTGTTTTGAACAATGGGGATAAAACATCCTGTTTACAGATCCAAAGCTGGAAGAGGGAGTGAAGTGAGGTTCTGCAGCTAATTAAGCGTGACTGATAAACACAGAAGCACTGAGACACAAAAAAATAAAGTGTATGATATACTATTTGCCTTTAAATTACTTTTGTTGGAAACAATTACGCTTGAAGCAGTGAAAGAAAAAGCAAAGTGGTCCGTTGATTTTTCATTCTCCAGTAGTGTTTGTACTAGAGTTACTATTTTGAAGAGGGGAATATTACTAAAGCAGTATTATAGTTTTCCGTTAACTTCATTTAACATTAAACGAAGTCTTCCCTTCTTTTAAAAGTATATTTAATTCAATTAGAGCAAATACATTTTTGTAATGCAAAATGGAATTCAAATTAGTTTTAAGTTCATTTTTAACTACCAGATGTGCTTGCTTTGAAAGGTTTCAACTGGGGTTTCGTCTAGAAGTGCATGGTAATTAGAAAAAAAAAAAATAGGAATTTAAATCTCATTCTACTTTAGTATTTGGGAAGAAAATGTTTATTTTCATAATTCATTATTTATTCATCTGATATATTCCCAAGGGTTACTTTGGCAATTGCAGCTTTGAGACTCATTTTTCTCTATCGAAATATTCAGATTGCTCTCACAAAATTATATGTGTGTGTGTGTGCTTGCATTTTTAAAAGACGTTGCTCTTCACTAATTGAGTTCCAAAATTCAAATGAGCAGTTTTAAATTAAGGAGCGTAATTAAATCTTTACCTTTCACAATAGAACATCTTGTAAAGAAAAGCTTTTTACAAATAATACATTTTTAATAAATGCATGGTTCTTTTTAACTTCAAAATGGCCTTTGGCCTTTGCAGATGGTCTTAAATAATCCCAGGTGCTGTGATGTAAACGAAGCGCTACTAGAGAAATATAAGTGATACTTATTAGCCACTTATCCTGTCTTAAATTTAAGGAGATAAATATTTGCTCGTAATTCAAACTGAAACAATATATCGTGTTTCTAAATTTTTTTGTAATTTTTAAATTAAAAGGATGCCACCGGTAAAAGTATTATGAAAAATTTGTTCATCGTGAATTGGAACTAAAAAAGAAAAAATTTAAGTGAATTAAATAATACTCTAAATTAAACTAAAATATTTTTAACTAATGTTTAACAAGATGAAATCAATTAATTTGTTGTGTTTTTGTGCTTGAGTTGAATTGAATTGATCGATTGCAGCGTTGAATTGATTTTAAAAAGTACATTAATTTTTATTTGCATATATTTATATTTGAAATTAGTATAAACTTCAGTAAAAAAATATGCCTAATGATTGAAAATTAATTTTAGCTGTTCATAATTATTAGCAAATTTAAAAAAAAAAAAATAACTGAATAAATTTAGATATTCAATTTTTCACTTCTAAAACGTTTAGTGATATTTTCTGATTTATCATAATGTGGTAAGTATGGTTAAATAAGTGGTAATAAGTTTGGCTCAAATATATCAAGTAGAATTTGATTATATTAAACAAATTTTTTATTGTTCAACAAATAAAAATTTATATTCCTATCTGTTTTGGATTATTAAACACGTGTTTAAATAAAAACAATGATATTTTTTTCTTTCTATTTAATTTATTTTTTTTAGGTGTTGAATTTTTATATAGACAATAGTTTAAGATTAAAAATTAAAATTTCACAAACATATTTTAATTAGATAGATTATTTCAATTTAGCATCTAATTTGGATGTAATTTATTTTATTTATTATAAAATAATAAATAACATAGTATTCTATTAGTACAATACATGAAATTTAAATTTAGAGCAAGAAATTTTTAAAAAATCAGTAAATACAGATATAAAAATCATACTGATATAAATGTTGAGATTGTATATACTAATATGCTTGAAACTGGATCCCAACATTTCTTATAATAAATGATATTTTTACAGTAACTTATTGGGTTTATATTTATTATTTGTAAAAGTAACACTAATCTGGCATCTATTTAACTAAAGCTTTTATACTAGTCTTAAAATTTATAAGAATTTCCATATTTTGTCAATTTAACTAGTACTTAAAGCAATTATGATAATGGAGCAAACATGCAAATCTGTAACATTGCATACGAAATTGTGAATATGCGTAAAGTTAGTGGAAATTTGTAAGAAAGTTGCTATAAGGACTCTGCCAAATTTGGAAGAATATACAAGTTGGAAATCGCGGTGAGATTGTAAACGAAATAAACTAAAGTAAGGATTTCTGAGATTATAATGCGATGTGTAGAACTATATGAAACTTATGGTAAAATTTCAAAAATATTTAATAGGTGGCTTTGACCAAGATCTTCCAAGAACCATGACACCATGACTGTAAATGTACATCGACATTTGTTCATCAAAGTGAGAAGTAACAGGAGTTTAATTGCTTCTTAATTTCTTCTTCAATTTATTTTTCATGAACTTCATGTGGGAGAAGAAAACCGAATTTTCACTGTTATTGTTATTGTAAGGATTTCTGGTATTATAATGTGAAGTCTAGTATATCAAATTTAAGGTAAGAGTTCAAAAGATACTTAATAAGTGGCTTGTGAACAAGATCATCCCGGAAGCATGACAACCTGATTGTAAATGAACATCGACATTTGTCCATTAAAGTGAGAAGTAACAGGAGTTCAATTGCTTCTTGATTTCGTCTTTAATTTATCTATCACCTTCATGGGGGAAAAGAAAACTCAATATTATTGTACCCACAAAACTACAAGTCACAGGCATACTCAAAGAAAGCATGTAGTTTGTGCCCGTTTACTTCTGCACACAGAAGAGCCTTTTTAGCACGCTGCAAAGAACTTAGACTTTGGATAAGAGACCATTGGGAGACAGTTCTTATAACAGATGAGTTTTGGTTCAGATTAACTAAACATTTTGTTTTTACATACATTCAGCTGCAAACAGCCACGCCACCCACTCTTCCTAGCACCAAACAATAGATTATTATGTCAGATGAGGTTTGAGGGTTTAGTAGGCCTTGTATTGAATGTGTTACATTTGCTAGAGCCCCTGGGACTGCTTAAATTATGGGGATAGATCTTACCTTTACAGGTTTTTTATTGCAACTGATATTATTTCGAGAGATTCAGGGTTAATATGGCAGATGCAATTTTCAAAAGTAAAAATATTCGTGGTTTAAATAGGGGGGATTTTTTTTTTTGTAGACTTGTAGTTATGAGAAATACGTAATGTTTAATGAATGAATATGTGTTGCCTCGTTTCATAGATTATTTTTATACTAGTTTATTAGTGAAACAGTAAAACCAGCAATTTGTTGTTTTTTTGCAAGTTTAACCTCTTCTAACATAATTGCTGCATTTTATAATTGCCCTAATTGCATTAAGAATTTAAAAATAAAAATATACTTTAAGTACTGTAAAATTTACGTTAGAATAAAAAGCAAATTTTATGTTAATATTTCCAAGTTAAAATAATAGATTAGAAAATATTTGTAATATCTGGATATCTTATTAAAATTTTAAATGCTTCTTTAGAATCTTAAGAACAGAACATTTGAAAAGGAAAAAAAAAAAATCTTTTATTATTGTATTGATAACATATTTTTTAATTTACAGATAACTACAATAAAGTGGAAGATTCCTTTTTAATATTACCTCATATGACATACCTTTAAAAAGATATACTATGATTTTGTTTAGAAAAACACTAATGAGAAAAATTCTTTATGAAAATAATTTTTAATAAAATATTGACTGATTAAATTCAACATGTCAACACCTAATATTTCTTAAAGATTCACGCAATGAGACATCTATTTACATTTTTTTTTTTTCATTATGGTACATCAAAACTTTGCGCATTTACATTAATATCACGTAAAAACAAACTTTTTTTACAGTATAAAATTGTTATTTAACACCAGACAAGTCACAGTTGTTCTGAATGCATATTTCACTTCAACATAGTAAAGAAAGCATGTCTGAGCAAAGGCAAAATAAGTTTCTACAAATTAGATATACACAGCAAAATAAAAAAAAATCCTTCAGCTAGATCAAAACTCTTACTTTAGAAAATAATATAGCAGTAAAAAAAAAAGAAGAAATACAGTTTTCATTTTTTTTCAATTTCAACAAAAATAAATCATGAGCCGGGAGAGTATTAAAAGAATGATTTCAGGCAAGGAACTTTTTAAAAATACGGAAAGAGCTGATAAAATGAAATAGATTTTTGGGGGCTTCGTAATTTAAAACATGTCTTCCCATAGGACCACACGACTTTTGCTTATTCTGTTTTAATTTTTTTTTTCTCTTCTTCCCTCCTGCCATGCCTGCTGCAAAAATTTCAAAACGATTCAGCTTATAGCATAGCTTAGATACCAAGATCACGAAGAACCATCCATATTTTAAAGTAAAAAAGACCTGAATGCATGAAGTAGTTTCCAAAATGAAGAATTAAATTTTCCAGATATTCTTATCGTACACGTTATACGACACAACCCACCGTGTTTGGTATCTGGGAGTGATTTTTCTTTTCTATTCTTTTTTTTTTTTTTCGTTTTCTGCCAACAGGAAATAAGACTTTTAAGCTTTGCGCCTTACGAGTTTTGAAAACTGAACAGTTGTTATTTGGTAACAGAAATAAGAAAAACAGCAATATTTTATTTGTTTCTCGTTTAAAGGAAAATTATTTTATTTTATTTCGTGTTCCAATGTAATATAATTTTTGATAAATATGTTTTTTAAGTTAGCTTTCTCACATATATTGCAGCTTTTAAGGTATATATAAATTTTTCAAATTATACTGATTAATAAGAATAAAATAATTGAACGTATTGAATAATTTATTTCGTATAAATTTACAAAAATTTGTTTCTTTTACATCAAATTTCCTGTGTTGCTTTTATCTTAATTTTATTTCTTCTTATTATTTTTAGTAGATTTTAGAAAAGATAATTTTATTTATAAAACACTACTGTAAAAAATCATTTACTAAAATATTTTTTAATTATATTTTGACTGATTGAATTCAACATTTTGTCATATGATTAAACATTTAATTTTGCTTAAACAGTCATGCTATGAAACATTTACTAAATTTTTCTTTATGTTTGTGCATCAAAATTTCTTCATTTAAACTAATATCATCTAAAAACTAATTCTTTTTAACAGTACAAAATAGTTATTTAACACCAGACTGGACACAGTTTTCTGAATACATATTTCACTCAACATAGTAAGAAAGCATGCCTGAGAGGAAAGGCAGAATATGTTTATACAAATTAGATACACACAGCAAAATAAAAAAAAAAACTTCGAGCTAGATCAAAACTCTTACTTTAGCACATATAATCGCAGAAAAAAAAAAAAAGAAATACAGTTTTCGTTTAAAAAAAAAAAGGAAATGAAAATAAAGCAAAAATAAATCATGACCCGAGAGAAAAAAAGAATGATTAAAAGAATGATTTCAGGCAAGGAACTTTTAAAAATACGGAAAGAGCTGATAAAAATGAAATAGATTTTTGGGGGCTTCGTAATTTAAAACATGTCTTGCCATAGGACCACAAAACTTTTTCTTTTCTGTTTTATTTTTTTTTTTCATCTCTTCCTTCTGCCATGTCTGCTGCAAAAATTTCAAAATGATTAAGCTCATAGCAAAGTTTACATACCAAGAACATGAAGAACCAGCCATATTTCAAAGTAAGAAAAAAAGACCTGTACGCATGAAGTAGTTTCCAAAATAAAAAATTAAATTCTCCAGATATTCTTATCATATACGTTATACGACACAACCCCACCGTCTTTAGTATATGGGAGAGATTTTTTTTTTTTTTTTTTCTTTAGTTTGTTTTCCTTTTCGTGTTCTGCCAACAGAAAATAAGACTTTCAAGATTTGCACCTTACGAGTTTTGAAAACTGAATAGTTGTTTATTGGGTAACAGAAATAAAAAAAAAAAACAAAATTTTATTTGTTTCTCGTTTAAAGGAAAAATTTTTTATTTTAGTTCGTTCTCCTATATAATATAATTTTTGAAAAATATATTTTTAAGTTGTCCTTCACACATACATTGCGATTTTTAAAGTGTATATAAATTTTTTAAAATCATATCTGAGATAAAAATTTATATTGTTTGATAAAAAATAAAAGTGTCTAAAATATTGATTAATTTATTATATATTATTATATATTATAAATTTATAAATATATTATATTTCTTTTACATAAAATTTACTGTCCTGATTATATTTTTTATCTTAATTTGTATTGCATATTATTTTAATTAGATGTTAGATTAAAAACATCATATCATATGACTAAACATTTAATTTTGCTTAAAACGTTACGTTAAAACAATTTTTACATTTTTTATGATGATACATCAAAACTTTGTTCATTTACATTAATATCTTATAGAAACTAATTCTATTGTTTCAGTATAAAATTGTTATTTAACATCAGACTTGTCACATTTTTTTCAAATACATATTTCACTTCAACACAGTAAAAAGCATGCCTGGAGCAAAAAGCTAAACAGGGTTTATTCGAATTAGATGTACAGCAAAAAAAAAAAAAAAAAAAAATATCCGACCTAGATAAAAATTCTTACTTTAGCACATATAATCTTAGTAAATAAAAGAAATGCAATTTTTATTTTTTTTTAAAGTAAATAAAAATAAATTATGACCCGGGCGAGTATTTAAAGTTAGATTCCAGGCAAGGACTTTTAAAAATACGGAAAGAGCTGATAAAATGAAATAGATTGTTGGGGCTTCGTAATTTAAAACATGTCTTCCCATAGAACCACAAGACTTTTTCCTTTTCTGTTTCAATATTTACTCTCCTGCCATTTCTGCTGCAAAAATTTCAAAATGATTAAGCTTTTATACAAAGTTTAGATACCAAGAACACGAAGAACCAGCCATATTTTTTAAAGTAGGAAAAAAAGACCTGTATGCATGAAGTAATTTCCAAAATGAAAAATTAAATTTTCCAGATATTCTTATCGTATAAGTTATACGGCACAACCCACTGTCTTTAGTATCTGGGAGTGTTTTTCTTTTTCTTTTCTTCTTTCTTTTTTTTTTTTCCTTTTCGTGCTCTACCAACATGAAATAAGACTTTTAAGATTTGCGCCTTACGAGTTTTGAAAGTTGAATAGTTGTTTTTGGGTAACATAAAAAAAAAAAACAGCAATATTTTATTTTTTTCTCATTTCAAGGAAAATTATTTTATTTCATTCCGTGTTGCCAATGTAATATAATTTCTGATAAATATAAATTTTAAGTTGGACTTCTCACATATATTGTAGATTGTAAAGTGTATTAAAATTTTAAAAACGTAAAAATGTAATATGTAAATGTGTAATATTAAAAAGATTTTATCTTAGGTAATAACATTTTATTGTTTGATGAAAATAAAAATATTGAAGCTGAATAATTGAAAATATGGTTTCGAAATACATATTTCGCACTAACAAATATTCAAATATTTCAGAATAGATTAGATATTCTAACCTCAGTTAAATAAAAAAAAGTATCAATATTTTGAAATACATTATGTATGGGATAAGTTTAATTTACAATAACCCATTACAAACCATATACTGCTCTAGTTGGAATCTTACGATTAATATTGAGCCTGCATGTGTTAGGGCTTATGCAATGCCCTTCTCTTAACACTGAGTATATTGAAATACATCTATATAGGCGAGGAAGCAATATTACTAGTGTTTAAACATGCCCTCTCAGTCAATTGTAGCTATTATATCCACCCTAGAACCGTGTTAGATCCCCAGCAATCTAAGTGTCAAGCAGAGTCGCTAGAAGTGCGATAATATGCAATACCCTCCCTGATGCCTTCAGAATGTAATGTCACCGCCTCCAGGAATAGGATTGATTTAGTTGCCTGGGAGGAACGTCACAACGAGCTTTCCATTGGCATTGCTACAGTAAGTCAATCCAATGATTAACTCTGTCAAGAGTGTTAAGTAAATTAGGGCAAATGAAATGCGCATTTATTCCCACAGCAAAGAATCTAATTTAATCTCGAAGTTGGTTCAGCCAAATTCGTCCTCTGTGGCTATTGATGTGATGAAATTTTAAAAAAACCGGTATTCGGTAGGCTGTTGTTGGACTTTGGCACAGTGTTATTGAAAAGGAGTAGGAATGTTTCGTATTTTTCATTAAACTTTTCCATGGTATTGTCTTTATATTTTCCATTAATTTATATAATAGATGCACTTAATCCAATAAATATACTACTGTATTGTTTTCTCTATTTTTATTTCAGTTAGGGTTTTTATTTGTGTCCTTGTATGATTAGTTTCTCATATTAATACTTTATAGGAAACTAATGTTACCACTTTCTTACAAAATAAATAATGCTCAGTTCCAAAGTCGCCTAGAAATAGAAATCTAAAAATATTCTGTTTTATGATACATTACAAATTTGAAAAAACAACAACAACTTATATTGAAAATATATGTTCATAATTAATTCATAAGCAAAATTTTATATAAATATGAACAATACGTGATAATATAAGGTGATACTTAAAAGGTTTTTACTTCACTCTACAGCATTATCAATCATGCGCAATTCGTGTATAGTTCCATTTTTTAATATCGAGACTTACATTCGTATTTATTTCCTCATTAATAACTCGAAACAAATTACAACGTTACCATAGCAACAATATATTCTTGCATCACAATTCGAGGTTTTAATAAAGATAAGAAACGTCTTTAGATATGTCATAGTATTTTAATTTTTCTACTTCATTTATAGGCTTGCTGTTATAAAAACAGGTATCCTTATATTTCACCTTCTTAGGGCCATCGCACATTGAACACTTTTATGTTGTCTTTCTAAATGGTGATTATCTTTACACTGCTGTTATGAAGACGACGAATGGGGTGAAAATGGGTGAATGGGTGATGCCAAAATGGGTGACATTACTCAAGAAATGGCGATAGAATGTTAAATTGGTATAATAGAATTCTCGGGTGCAGTTGGAAGGGAGGGAGGGTGTTGAAAAAAAGAGGCGTTGAAAGCATCAAGATGGAATTCACTAAAAAAATTAATATAATTATTCATACATATTTCACTCATTGTGTTAAAGCTGAAAGAGCAGATACTTTCAATTATCCTATATTATGGACTATAATACAAAGTTTTTAATTTGAACTCTTTTACTATATTTAATACAGTGTGAGTTAAGTACGGTTACAAACTTGTTAAAAAAAAAAGAATACTGCTGACACAAATAGAGCCGATAATTAATTCATTTATAACTGAAAAATAGGTTCATCCTTTTCATTAGCATAATATTGATCTTATTCGTAATTTTTATTTTTATATTATCTTTTGTTGTCTTAATTTTTCCGAGTTTAATGTAAATGTTACTATGTTTTATTTTAATACATCATCATATTATTAGAAGTATAAAGTGCCTTCATTGCATGCAAAAAGTTTTATTTATTATGGTATATTACACAACTGTTTCATTATATCATTCTATTCGTTTGATTAAAGAACGTAATTTTCCAGATAAGAGCTAAGTAATTTTTTTCTCAAAATGGGTGTTAGCATAAACAATGTCGGAAACTATTGAGCTATACTCTTCTGCAAATTATTCGACGTCTGTTAAACTGCAAATAACAATATTATCAATTTTGGGGCCAGATGGCTGAGTGACCAACTCTGGTGCTCAGTGACACATGTTTCTTGTTCGAGTCCCGGCGGTGAGATGGATGTTTGTAGTTGTTCAGAATCCACTTTAAATTGTAGGTCCCGGTCTAATATGATCGCAGAGCGTTGTGGGGATAGTGTTACTCGTGTCCGTAGCATATCTTGAAGCTACACGTGTTCCCTGGTTAGTGCTGAATGAGTAACAGCGGTGCAGACCTGCTTATGACATAAATATTAACCATCTCTGTATTGCCAACTGCATTAGAGCAGAAACATATTGTCTATTTACAGGACCGTAGCGTAGAGACAAAATTTTCTGAAATCTTTTTAATTTATTCTGTTACATATTAAACTACTTATCAATAGAAAGAATACAAAATTTATTTTAGTGGGAATTCTCCTACATGGAAATCCATAAATAAATAATAATTCTACTTGATGCTAATACCAATAATGAATCAGAATATGCACTAGCGTGAACATTTTAATACAATAACGAAGTAAGAAAATTAAATCTAAAAAGAAAAAACAAAAATTAAATTCATTGAATTTTCTAGCCATGTGTAAATAATTTCATTATACTGAAACCTAAAATACTTAATGCAAATGTAATTTAGACAAACCTATTTCTTTCATTAACCTGCATGTAAAAAATGAAGAAACTCAAATAATCCTTTTACTGAGAAAAAGCAAAAAAAAAAAATGCCAATTTTTCTAATTTAATTTCAATATTTATTTTTCCGTAATGTGCAAAATTATAGAAAGTAATTGAGAGTAACGTACTTTAATGCCTTTTCAGGAACTTGAGAATTTTTCTGCCTTTAAATCAGTGTCAACAACTTTCATTTACATCAAATCTCATTAGCTTACGCTGAAATTTATTCAGATTAGTGTGACTTATTAACTGACAAATAATCGTCTTAAATTAGCTTTAAGGTAAATATTGATTCCTAAGAGATTTTAAGTTTTGTATTTAATTTAATGTTACGAAATTTAATGTTTTGTAAATAATGAAGTACATGACATTTATAAGCTGAATTAAATTTACTAAGTGAATTATTCCTGCTACTCGTATTTTTTTTAGTTATATGCATTATTTAAAATTGATTTAATGAAGAACAAACACTTGAAAATCTTAAATATTTGAAATCTAATTTTCTTATATGAGCTGTTAAAAAAAAGAGTTTTTTGTTTATATTAATATATCAATATCTGTATTTGTTTTCAAATAATAGCCAATTTGACTTATCATCTATGTTTATGAAAGAGCAGATTTGTTACAGTTTCAAAATTATAAATGTAACCACTAGATGTAACCGTGCTTCCGTTCTCTCATCCCGAGAGGAAATATCTTTATTTTCGGCTTAGACGTGGAATCCTTCAACGAATGCATGAGCATATAAATTTAAATGTGCTAAATATTGTGTATCTTTAATTTTATGTGTGCGTGGTGATTGTGCGCATGTAAATAAAGCTCCATGTTTTCAAACCTATATTTCAAATCACAATCCAACCACATCCAGATCCAATTGCACAAACAACCTACAACATTACATAGATAATTTAGAAGAAATCATCTAGAAGGTATAATTGTGTTCTTTCTTCATCTTTCCTACTTCTAAAATCAACAGAAACATTCCCTTGTTTACAGAATACTAGAATCAATTACCGAAATAGATATGGAATAAGGTATAATAAAAAAAATTATCTCAATGATTTAGCCGATACGCAGAAATAGTGTTATAATTTATTATATAATTTAGGATACACTATTGGTTTATTATATTTATTATATTGGTATTTTATATGCCATGTAGTGTGTAGTATTGGTTTATAATTTCAGTAAATATATCCCAAATATTACTCTGAATTTGCGTGTGAATTTAAACAAAAAGTCATGATGGTAACCCCGTTGAGAAGTGCTTTTTTATTTTAGTTTTGTTTAACCTAATATATGAACAATTTTTAGAAAAATAATATTGATTTTGTTTTTGCAAATACCTTAAAACAAAGCAAGTTAATGGAATATTTCCTTTTCAACACTTACACTTAAGTACCAAATCTTGTAGCCATGCAAGGTTTTCTATTTTCTGAATAAAATAAGTTTTCTTGGGCTTAAGTGTGAATATAGCATTTCCTTCCAACCAAATTTTGGTGTTGTTTTATTTCCTTTTTGCAATATGTTTCCACAATAATAAGCAGATAATTATACAAAATTTCAGCTATATCTCCTTTAATTGCTATATTAGAATGTTATTTGTATTTTTTTGTTAATTAATAAATTGAAGATTTGATTTACTAAACAATAAAGATTATATTGTCTTTTTTAAGAATGGTCCAAATATATATGAATTAAGTAAAAACGTTCAAGAAAATATGATTTTTAATACGAATAGCTTTAAATTATTATCCAATTTTAGAGTTTCAAAAATCTAACACAGAAAAAAATTAATTCGTAATTTTCATATCGAATAATAAATAATCAGTTTTATTAAAATTGCAGCTGAATGTTAAATCTTTCGTGCCAAGTTCTTTAAATAAAACAGGATTCAAAATCGATACATTGTAACATTCGTGGGATACAATGTTTAAAATGAAAAAGACTTAAATTTGTAATGAAATCGACATTCTTTTAAATGTTTAACAATAAACTTTACAATTTCCTTAAACATTTTTCAAATAAGCATTATTTAAAAATCGAAAGAATCTATAATAAGCAAGATAAATAATGAAAAAAATAAAGGATACAGAATTCATTAAAATAGAGAAATTAAAAAAAAATATGCATAAATTGAAACGTCGAATTTATTTTCTAAGATATAAATTTGGTGATATTTTTTTTTTTGAAAAATTATTCCATAATTTAACATTAAATATTATAAACAAATATGGGATATAACTTTAACAATGTATCTGGTTACATAAATACTCTTACTGTAGATATTTAATGTGAAATTTTCTTAAATCTTAAGAATTTAACATTCTGTAACAAAATTTAATAATTCTTCATTTTCTTTACAAAAATTAACTGATGACTGAAACTTTTTGTTCAACAATGCAATATAAAGAACATTGTTTATTTTTAATTACACGCTATTGAATTTATAAACTTTCATTAAATGCTAAAGAGGTGAAACTTTTAATATGATTTGAAATTTAATAATTAATTTTCCTTAGAAAATGTCAAATGCAATCAACAGCTTTAATACGCAATTTGAAGAGGATAAGTTTCAATTCCTGTTGTATTTTCTTTTCGATAAATAAAGGGAAAGATACCAGTAATTTATTCTGCATTTCAATAGAAAAATCCTTCAATTCTTCTTTTGAAGAAATATTTAAAATACATTAGAAACCTAAAGGGCATTTAATAAAATTTCTTTTTTTAGCAATGAATGAAACCATATGATGTAGAAATATTTAAAAATTATGGGAATAAAAACGCCTCAAATACGACAAAAAAAAATTTTTTTTTTTCTTTTAAATATCATTTCGTTAAACTGAAATAGGACACATTCTGTTATCTTTGGGCATTCTTCGACTTTATTTTCTCAACAAAGAAATGTTACGCTGGTTGTAAATGAAAGCAATTCGTTTTGCTTTGAACAATGGGTATAAAACATCCTGTTTACAGATCCAAAGCTGGAAGAAGGGAGCGAAGTGAGGATCTGCAGCTAATTAAGCGTGACTGATAACACAGAAGCACTGAGACACAAAAAAAAAAAAATAAAGTGTACGATATACTATTTGCCTTTAAATTACTTTTGTTGGAAACAATTACGCTTGAAGCAGTGAAAGAAAAAGCAAAGTGGTCTCGTTGATTTTTCATTCTCCAGTAGTGTTTGTACTAGAGTTACTATTTTGAAGAGGGGAATATTACTAAAGTAGTATTATCGTTTTCCGTTAACTTCATTTAACATTAAACGAAGTCTTCCCTTCTTTTAAAAGTATATTTAATTCAATTAGAGCAAATACATTTTTCTAATGCAAAATGGAATTCAAATAAGTTTTAAGTTCATTTTTAACTACCAGATGTGCTTGTTTTGAAAGGTTTCAACTGGTGTTTCGTCTAGAAGTGCATGTTAATTAGAAAAAAATCGAATTTAAATCTCGCACTACTTTAGTATTTGCGAAGAAAAAATATTTAATTTCATAATTCATTATTTATTCATCTGATATATTCCCAAGGGTTACTTTGGCAATTGCAGTTTTGAGACTCATTTTTCTCTATCGAAATATTCAGATTGCTCTCACAAAAAAAAATTATATATATGTGTGTGTGTGTGTGCTTGCATTTTTTAAAAGACGTTGCTCTCCGCTAATTGAGTTCCAAAATTCAAATGAGCATTTTTAAATTAAGGAGTGTAATTAAATCTTTACCTTTCACAATTGAACATCTTGTAAAGAAAATGCTTTTTACCAAATAATATATTTTTAATAAATGCATGGTTCTTTTTAACTTCAAAATGGTTTTTGGCATTTGCAGATGGTCTTAAATAATCTCAGGTGCTGTAATGTAAATGAAGAGTACCAGAGAAAAATAAGTGATACTTATTAGCCACTTATCCTATCTTAAATTTAAGGAGATAAATATTTGCTCGTAATTCTAACTGAAACAATATATCGTGCTTCTAAAAGTTTTTTTTAATTTTTAAATTAAAAAGGGCGTCATAGGTAAAAATATCATGACAAATTTGTTAATTGTCAATTACAGTTAAAAAGAAAAATAATATAAATGAATTAAATAATGTTCTAAATGAAATTAAAATACTTTTTAACTAATTTTTAACAAGATAAAATCAATTAATTTGTTGTGTTTTTGTCAAATAATCGAAGTTGAATTGAGTTTAAAAGTACATTAGATATAATTGCATATATTTATATTTCAATTTAATATAAACAGTAATAAAATATGTTTTATGATTGAAATTTTTTTTAGCTGTTACTAATTGCACGCAACTTTATAAAGAAAAATAATTGAATACATTTAGATATTTCATTTTTCATTCCAAAATCTTTTAGTGATATTTTCTGATTTTGCATAAGTAAGTAAGTGGTTAAATAAGTTGTATTTTTTGGGATGATACATCAAAACTTTGCTCATTTACAAATTACTCATATTACCTCATATAACATCACCTTTAAAAACATAAAGGATGATTCATTTTATAAAACACTATTGTAGAATATTCCTCATAAAAATAATTTTTAATAAAATTTTGACTGATAAAATCCAACATCATGTCATATGATTAAATATTTAATTTTGCTTAAAAAGACAAGCTATGAAACATTTTTTTTTTTACATCTTTTATGATGATGCATTAAAACTTTGTTCAGTTACATTAATATTAGGAAAAACAAATTCTTTTCTACAGATTCTTTTTAATAATATTACCTCATATGACATACCTTCAAAAGATATTCTATGATTTTGTTTAGAAAACTCTAATGTAAAAAAAAAAAATTCTTTATGAAAATAATTTTTAATAAAATATGGACTGATTAAATTCAACATCATGTCATATGATTAAACACCTAATATTTCTGAAAGATTCCAGCAATGAGACATCTATTTACATTTTTTTCATGATGATACATCAAAACCTGGCGCATTTACATTAATATCACGTAAAAACAAATCCTTTTTTTACAGTATAAAATTGTTATTTAACACAAGACCAGACTCAGTTTTTCTGAATACATATTTCACTAGAACATAGAAAGAAAGCTTGCCTTTAGAAAAGGCAAAACATGTTTATACAAATTAGATACATATACAAAAACAAAAATCTAAAAGCTGGATCAAAACTCTTGCTTTAGAAAATACAATTTTCATTCAAAAAAAAAAAAAAAAAAAAAGGAAACGGAAAATAAATCAAAAATGAATCATGACCCTGGAGAGTATTAAAAGAATTATTTCAGGCAAGGAACTTTTAAAAGTACGGAAAGAGCTGATAAAATGAAATAGTTTTTTGGGGATTGGTAATTTAAAACATATCTTCCCATATGACCACAATACATTTTCTTTTTCAAGGTTTTTAATTTTTTTTTTTCTTTCTCTCTTCCCTGCTGCGATGTCTGCTGCAAAAATTTCAAAATGATTATGCTTGTAGTAAAGTTTAGATACCAAGAACACGAAGAACCAGCCATATTGTAAAGTAGGGAAAATACCTGTATGCATGATGTAGTTTCCAAAACGAAAATTAAATTCTCCAGATATTCTTATCGTATACGTTATACGACACAACCCACCGTCTTTAGTATCTGGGAGTGATTTTTCTTTCTTTTCTTTCTTTCTTTTTTTTTTTCCCCTTTCGTGTTGTGCCAACCGGAAATAAGACTTTTAAGCTTTGCGCCTTACGAGTTTTGAAAACTGAATAGTTGTTATTGGGTAACAGAAATAAAAACAACTCTATTTTATTTGTTTCTCGTTTCAAGGAAAATTATTTTATTTTATATCGTATTTCAAATGCAATATAATTTTTGATAAATACATTTTTTAAGATAGATTTCACATATATATTGAAGGTTTTTAAAATTTAAGCCAATTCTAAAAATTATATCTGAGTTAATAAAATTATATTGTTTTGATAAAAATAAATGTTTTGAAAGCATTGAATAATTTATATCTTATAAGTTTATAAACATTATTACGTTTCTTTTTAACATCAAATTTCCTGTCTTTTTTTTTTTTTTATCTTAATTTTTATTTCTTATTATTATTTTATTAGATGTTAGAAAAGATGATTTCGCTAATAAAACACTAGTTTAAAAATTCTTTATATAAAGATTTTTAATAAAATTTTAACAGATTAAAATCACATCATATCATGTGATTAAACACCAAGTTTTGCTTAAAATTCACGCTATGAAACATCTAGTTACATTTTCTTTTATGGTGATGCATCCAAAAATTGCTCATTTTAAATTATCATGTAAAAACAAATACTTTTTACAATATAAAATTGTTATTTAACACCAGACTAGACAAAGTATTTCTGAATGCTCATTTCACTTCAACATAGTAAGAAACCATGCCTGGAGTAAAGGCAAAATGTGTTTATACAAATTAGACATACACAGCAAAAGAAAAAAATTCCGAGCTAAATCAAAAACTCGTACTTTAGCACATATAATTTACATGGCCGTATCCAAGAGCTGAAAATTTCTGAAATAGTTTTTAGTTTATTCTTTTAAATATATTAAACTACTTATCAATACAAAGAAGAAGACAAAACTCATTTTTTAGTGCGAATTCTCCTGAGTTTGAATAATAATTCTACATGGAAATCCATAAATAAATAGTAATTCTATTTTGATGTTAATGCTAGTAATGAAGCAAAATATGTACTAGCGGGAAAATTTTAATACAATAACGAAGTAAAAAATTATATCTAAAAAGAAAAAACTAAAATTAAATTTATTGAATTTTCTAGCACTGTGTAAATAATTTCATTATACTGAAACAAATAATACTTTTATGCAAATGTAATTTAGAGAAGCCTATTTCTATCATTAGCCTGCATGTAAAAATGAGGAAACTCAAATAATCTTTTTTACTGAGAAAAAGACAAAAAATGCCAATTTTTCTAATTTAATTTTAATATTTATTTTTCCGTAATGTGCAAAATTATAGAAAGTAATTGAGAGTGACGTACTTTAATGCCTATTCAGGAGCATTTTTTCTACCTTTAAATCAGTGTCAACAACTTTTCATTTACATCAAATCTCATTAGCTTATGCTGAAATTTATTCAGATTAGTGTGACTTATTGACTGACAAATAATCGTCTTAAATTAGCTTTAAGGTAAATATAGATTCCTACGAGATTTAATGTTTAATATGTAATTTAATGTTATGAAATTTAATGTTTTGTAAATAATAAAGTAAATGCCATTTATAAGCTGAATTAAATTTACTAAGTGATTTATTACTACTGCTGGTATTTTTTTTTGTTAAATGCATTAATTAAAAATTGATTTAAAAAAGAACAACTACTTGAAAATCTTAAATATTTGAAATCTAATTTTCTTACATGAGCTATAAAAAAAATAATGTAAATTATGATTTTTTTTTCTGACGGATTTTTTTTTCGTTTATATTGGTATATCCTTTTCTGTCTTTGTTTTCAAATAACAGCCAATTGGACTTCTCATCTATGTGTATGCAAGGGTAGATTTGTTACTGTTTCAAAATTATAAATTGTAGCCCCTAAATGTAACCGTGCTTCCTCCTACACACTGCAAGAACACTCCCAATGGCGTTCAGGAGAATTGGTGAGCAGGCATCAAGACTCTCGCCCGAGAGGAAGTATAGCGCACCTGGTGCTGACGCTGAAACCATTTAGCTTACAATATGCCCTTCCGAGAGGAAATATCTGTATTTTTGGCTTAGAAGTGAATAGCTTTGGCAATGAATGTATGAGCATATATTCTTAAATATGTTAAATATTGTCTATCTTTAATTGTATGAGTACGTGATGTTTGAGCCCCGTGTAAATAAAGCTGTGTGTTCTCAAACCTATATCTCAAGTCTCAACCCAATCACAGCCAGATCCAACTGCCCAAAACAACCGACAAAAATTACAAAGATAGTTAGAAGAACTTATCTAGGAGGTGTAATTGGGCTCTCTCTCTTCATCTTTCCTACTTCTAAAATGAACAGAAACATTTCCCTCTTTACATTTCACTAGAATTAATTACCAAAATAGATACGGAATAGGTTACAATGAAAAAAATAGCTAAAAGAATTACCAGATACGCATAAATAGTGTCTTAATTTATTATGCAATTTAGGATACAATATTGGCCTATTATATTTATTATATTATTTTTCATATGCAATGTAGTATTGGTTTATAATTTAAGTAAATATATCCCCAATATTACCTTAAATTTGCGTGTGTGAATTTAAACAAATCCCTGATGGTAACTCTGTTGAGAAGGGTTTAGTTTTATTTTACTTTTTTGTTTAACCTAATATATGAACAATATTCAGAAAGAATTGATAATGACTTTGTTTTTTGTAAATACCATAAAACAAAGAAAATTTCCATTTCAACATTTTACACTTAAGTACCAAATCTTGTAACCATGCAAGGTTTTCTATTTCTGAATAAAAGCAGTTTTGTCGGCGCGAGTGTTAAGGTAGCAATTCTTTCCTCTATCAAATATTTTCTATTGTTTTATTTTTTTGCAATATGTTTTCAAAGAAACACAATAATAATAAGCCACAACATCTAAAATTTCCGTGAATGTATTTCCTTTTTAACTATTATATCAAGAACGTTTTTTATGTATTTTTAACAAATTGATAAATTAAAGAGTTGATTCAAAAAAAAAAAAATTATACTAGTTTTTGTTGAAAAATGGTCCCAAAATACATAAATTAAGGTATTGTTCAGAAACATGATTTGAATAAGAATAAATTTAAATATAATATGCAATTTTAGAGTTTCAAAATCTTACATAGAAAAAATAAATTCATAATTTTTCCCATATCGAATATTAAATAGTCAAGTTTTATTAAAAACATAGCTGAACGTTAAATCTTTTGTGTCAAGTTCTTGAAATAAAACAGGATTCAAAATCAATACATTGTAACATTTGTGGAATACAATGTTTAAAATGAAAAATATTTAAATATGCATTGAAATCGAAATCAACATTCTTTTTGAATGATTAATAATAAACTTAACAATTTATTTAAACACTATGTAAATAAGCATATTTGTAATCAAATGAAAAATCTGTCATATGCAAGATAAATGATGGAAAAAATAAAGAAACTAAATCATCAAAAATAAAGAAATTAAAAAAATTTTAAATTGAAAACCCAAACTTATTTTCGAAGTTATAAATTTGTTGATATTTTTTGAAAAATTATTCAATAAATTAACATTAAAAACTATAAAAATAAATATGAATAGAATTATAACAATGTATCTGCTACATTAAAGACTTTTACTATGGTAAATATTTAATGTTTTCTAAAATCTTTAAGAATTTGACATTATGTAAAAAAAATTTAATAAATATTCATTATCATTACCAAAATTAACCTATAACTGAAACCTTGGTTCACAAATGTAATCTAAAGCACATTGTTTATTTTGAATTACAAGCTATTGAATTTATAAACTTTCATTAAATGTTAAAAGAGGTGAAACTTTTAATATGATTCGAAATTGAATAACAATTTTCCTTAGAAAACGTCAAATCAACAAATCAACAGCGTTAATGCGCAATTTGAAGAGAATAAGGCTTGATTCCTATTGTATTTTCTTTTCTAGAAGTAAAAGAAAAGATTCCAGTAATTTATTTTATTTCTAATAGGAAAATTCTTCAATTCTTCTTTGAAGAAATATTTAAAATACATTAGAAAACCCAAAGGGCATTTAATAAAAACTTTTTTAACAGTGAAATGAAACCAGATGTTGTAGTAATCTTTAAAAAATTATGGGAATAAAAACACCTCAGATACGACAAAAAAATTTTTTTTTTTATTTGTTATTTTTTAAAGATCATTTCGTTAAACTGAAATGGGACACATTTCTGGTATCTTTTGGGCATTATTCGACTTTATTTTCTCAACAAAGAAATGTTACGCTGGTTTAAATGAAAGCAATTCGTTTGTTTCGAACTAATGGGGAAAACACTTGTTTACAAAACCAAAGCTGGAAGAGGAAGTGAAAGGAAAAGTTCTGCAGCTAACCATGACAGATAACACATTTGCACTGAGAGCAAAAAAAAAGTTAAAGTACATGATATACTATTTCAGTCTTTAAATTATTTCTTTTGTTGGAAACAATTACGCTTAAAGCAGTGGAAAGAAAAAGCAAAGTGGTCCGTTGATTTTTCATTCCTGGCAAATGTTTGGTTCAGGAGTTAGTATTGAAGAGGTGAATATTTACGCAAAGCAGTAATATAGTTTTCCGTTAACTTCCATTTAACATTAAACGAAGCCTTCCCTTCTTTAAAAATATATTAATCATTAGAGCAAATATTATTTTTGTAACGCGAAATGAATTCAAATAAGTTTTAAGTTCCATTTTTAACTAACAGATGGGGTTGTTTTGAAAGGTTTCAAACTGGGGGTTTCGTCTAAAAAAAAAGTGCATGGCAATTAGAAAAAAAGTCGAATTTAAATCTCGCACTACTTTAGTATTTGCGAAGAAAAATATTTATTTTCATAATTCAATGGCTTATTCATCTGATATATTCCAAGGGTTACGTTGGCAATTGCAGTTTTGAGACTCATTTTCTCCATCGAAATATTCAGATTGCTCTCACAAATAAAAATATATGTGTGTCTTCTTGCATTTCGAAAAGACGTTGCTCTCACTAATTGAGTTCCAAAATTCAAATGAGCAGTTTTAAATTAAGGAGCGTACAAATCTTTACCTTCGTTTTTCAATAGAACATCTTGTAAAAAGAAAATCGCTTTTTACCAAATAATACATTACTTTTGATAAATTCATGGTTCTTTTAATCAAATGGCCTTTTTGGCGCTCTCTTGCGTAGAGTGGGTCTGGTAATCCCAGGTTCTATAATGTAAACGAAGAGCACCAGGGAAAAATATGTGATAATTTATTAGCCACTTATCCTATCTTTAAATTTCAGGAGATAACTATTTCCTCGCAGTTCAAACTGAAAACAATTTATCGTGTTTCTAAATTTTTTTGTACCTTTTAAATTAAAAGGATGCTCCATCGGTAAAATAGTTGCGAAAATTTAATTCAACGGGAGTATATTAAAAAGGAAACGAATTTAAATGAATTGGAAATAATATTCTAAATGAAACTAAAATATTTTTAAATTGATGTTTAACGTGATAAAATCAATTATTTTGTTGTTGTATTTTTTATGCAAGTAGTTTGAAGTTGAATTGACTTTTAAAAATAAATTAGATGCAACTGCATATATTTATTTTAATACAATATAAACATTAATAAATATATGTTTAATAATTGAAAAATTAATTTTAGTTGTTCATAATTATTCGAAAACTTAATATATATTGTATAAATTTAGATATTTCATTTTCCATTCCTAAAACTTTTTAAATCATCAGGGATATTTTTTGAAGTTTTTGCCTCTCATAGAACAAAAAGACCCGAATAAAACAAGGGGAATTTTATTATATTAAACAAAATTTTTATTCTGTAATAAATAAAGAAAGTTTTTATTGCTGAATGTGGTTGATTATTAAACACGTGTTTAAATAAAAACATTCACATTTTTTTTCTTTCTATTTGATTTATTTGTTGAATTTTTTTATAGATTAAAAAGTAAAATTTCACACACAATATTTTTAACTAGATGGATTATTTTTAATTCAATATCGAATTCCGGCATACTTTTGATTTATTATAAAAGAATAAATAACGTATCATTCTATTAGAAAAATATATTGGATTTAAATTTAGAGCAATAATTTTTCTAAAAAAAGTCTGCTAATACAAATATGAATATCATACTGAAATAATAATAATTGTGTTGAGATTGCTTTTATTTTAATATGCTTGAAACTGGTTCCAACATTTCTTATAATAAATGATGTTTTTCTACAGTAAATTAAGGGGTTTATTTTCTTATTTGTAAAAGTATCACTAATCTGTCATATATTTAACTGAAGCTTTTATATTTGCCTTAAAAATTTATAAGAATTTCAGTATTTTGTCAATTTAACTAGTACTTAAAG